>JACXGK010005239.1:10739-34068 GCA_016801125.1 Novumbra hubbsi | reverse complement strand
CTCGCTCATGCCGGGTCTGAGTCCCGTGTCTCCCTCGACTCGCTCATGCCGGGTCTGAGTCCCGTGTCTCCCTCGACTCGCTCATGCCGGGTCTGAGTCCCGTGTCTCCCTCGGCTCGCTCATGCCGGGTCTGAGTCCCGTGTCTCCCTCGACTCGCTCATGCCGGGTCTGAGTCCCGTGTCTCCCTCGACTCGCTCATGCCGGGTCTGAGTCCCTTGTCTCCCTCGACTCGCTCATGTTTTAAGTGGAGCGTCCAGATGAAAACGATTTAGAGTCCTTTTCATGTTGTCAGTCATGGTAGCAAAGTTCTACGCGGTGTCATGTGAGGGACCACACCCCCTCAACAAACTGCGGACAGGTCCATGGAAATCCTTTGAAACATGTCTTCAATAATTCGCCTCCACTTGCCTTCGGGAAGCACGTTCAGGTGAAAATACACCGGCGTTTGAGCATCTTAGCCATGGTCGGGAATGCGATCACTGACAGAGAAAACGGGTTCCTTGGTTCGAATAGATTCTGTTTGTCTAATAGCCAACTGGATGGATGCAAGACTTGCGTTCCAAAGCATCCCCTATTCTAGTTCACTAGTGCACTACTGCATGGTCTGTGCTTCCTCTAGCCAAACCAGGTCACTTGTTATTAGCAGATCAAGACTTAGAACGCTGCCTGGTGCAGTCATGCAATTACTGTAGCTCTACCCACACACACACACACACACATGCACTTTACCGTCAGAGGGGTATTGATTGGAGCTGATCTATGAAAATTAGATAAGAGCAAATATGCACTAAGCCTTAGTGAAGGCCCTCATTTGCACAAACGTTACACATACACACACACCACAGCAAGGACTCTCATTTCTCCCCATGTAATCAACACTCAAGCCAACTTACTGATGAAAAGTAGTGGAATCCATCCCAAATTAACGTAGTCAATTACCATTTGCCTACATACCAGTTTAATCATGAGGTGCGCGCACACACACACACACTTATGAAAACTCGAGTAGCAGAGCAAGCGTAGTGTTTCTAACGGATTCTAGAATAAGCAGCGGTCAAGCTGTCGCTTATCTCTACAGAGGCGTGACACTGCAGTCGCACAGTGAAGGTGACACTTTGAGTCTCTGCCACCGTCCACAAACGTTTCGATGGTGCTAGGGCCTATTTGCCCAGCGGTTTACCCACTCTTATTTGCTTTGGTTCCCCCGTGGCCGTGGGGCTGTACTCTGTATTCCTCCCCTTTCGTCTGGTCATTGGGACAGGGAGATCGGGGGAGGAGAGGAGCTGCAGCCCAGGGCTTGGCCGCTCCCTCGGGTGGTGTTGCCGGGCAGTTTAGCTCTCCCCAGCTGAACGTTAGACGACAGCCTTTTAGAGTGACGCGTCGATAACATAACAAACACTCCCACAGGTTTGGTTTCCAAAATCGGAACCAAAAAGTTTTATGACCGGGCATGTCACCTAAATAGCAGTATAAATGATCGAATGTATCTATTTTACTTACAGTCAAACGGTTTGGTTGTTGCTTCATAATGCCAGGGTGGAACCGGTAGACTAGATGTTTGGGGATTTGATAGACCACAGTCAGTCGGTATGAAATGTCATGGTGCTCCTGGGTACCGTGTTTATTTCTGGAGCAATTACAGCAGAAGTATTGCAGATGGGCAGTGTTGTGTTCCCGCTGAGAGACAGCACAGAATAGAGGAATGTACTGGAAGAGAAGGCAGCGGGCTAGTATTTGGCAGTGCGGTCAGATAAGGAATGTGTGTGTGTGTGTGTTCTGGGCGCAGAGTGTAGTAGTGAGTAGGTGTGGGAATATTCCACTGTGTCTGATCCACAGGGACACGTTGAACCGGGATATTGACACTTTCCATCGACTGACACCCTCACACATGAATGGTCGTACCAGACACACACAAGCGCGCACACACACACTTACGCTGGCAGACCAGAAGTAGATTTAGCATTGCTAAATTCTGAGAAGAAAATAGTGTCCCAGACTTTTGCTACATAAACATGTAGAGTGTATTGTTGAAGCCGTCAATTATTGCTCAAAATCATTACTGCTTCCAATAATCATTTTGAAATCAGTGGACAAGCTCTTCACATAGCAGTTACTTTAGCTTGTATCTCCCAATTCAGACAAAGGGATGAACAGAATTTCAAAATGTTTGTTGTTTAAAACAATCTTAATAACAGTATTAAGTGGGCCTGGGTGGGAAACCGATGACATGATTATCTTGTTGCCACAGTAACCTTACCCGGGGAGTTGGCCGCTTCCGAGAGATCCTCAGAGCCATAGAGACCAGGACTACGCAGAACCTCAGAATGGTGGGTATTAATGGCTTGTGTGCATTGTGTCTGCCTGTTCGTGCTCTCCTTCCTGCGCATAAGTGTTCCGGCAGCGCATGTTCACACATGTTCACCTACCTTTATGTAGACCATAGCCAGGCAGCTGGCAGAGATCTTGCTGAGGGGGATGTGTGAGCAGAGCTACTGGAGTCCCCTGGAGGACCCCCCCAGCCAGTCCCCACTGGATGACCCCCTGCTTCGCCAGGGAGCCCCCTACACCAAGGACTACTCCCTGAGTCGCCGACCGCGGGTCTATTCCGGAGAGAAGTAGGGATCTCTCTGCCGCACTCTCTCTGTTTCATGCCTTTCTTGTTTACTTTGCCATATCGCATGTCATGAAGATATAATATGAAATTGGCAGTGAAATTAAGTTTCAAAGTTTGATGATGTTTACAATTTGTTTGGGATCCAACCCTGTGTTTCTTTCTCGATGGCAACGGATCACAATTCGTGCCGGTGGGATTGCACATCCCAGTATTGCGCTTAACCGATAAGGGGGTTTATCAGTGTTTGATTTCAAATGGTTCCTGGGGCGGTTGTATCTGAGGGAAACGCGCGTCTCTCTGTCTTCTGGTCTCTTGCCGTCTCTCTCCCCTTTACTACTGCTTGGCTTTAGGAAGCCTCGTCCGGGCCTGAGTTGACACTGTCATATCAGAATGCTGGTATCTGCCTATGTACACACAAGCCAATCCGCCAGGTGTGTGTATCTGCATTGGCACCATCGGCCACCCACGAGAGCCCATACGGGTACCAGGCCGCTGGCATGTAAATTGAGAAGAGCTTACCACTGCTTTCCAGGCTTTGTCTCTACGCTCGTCTGATGACAATGTCTCCCAGTCTCACTACTCTTCTCCTCTCTTCTCCCCTCTCACGCCCACGTTTCTCCTTAGCCTGTTTTGTCCACAGGAAAATACAGAAGAGGCTCTGCTGCTGTTGTTGATCAGTGAATCGATGGTATGAACACACACTGTGCGCGCACACACACACACAAGTATGCACACACACAGTCAGCCTGAAACACTCCATGGATGGCTGAGTCATCTTTCATGCTGTGAACCTTTTCAAGGGCAACAGTACTTCCTTTGTACGCTGGCGTGTTTGAAGTGACTTTCTTTTTCTCTGTCAGTCACACCAACCGTTTCATCCAGTAGTGTTTTCCCATCTACTATTGTAGGTGGCTTCCACTCGAAATATCCAATAACATCAAAGATCTGCCTCTTTTTCTTCAGTTCCCCCCCCCCCCATTGGTCCATTAAAAAGGTGTTAAATTTCCATCTTTATATAATGAGGGCTCCTAATCATCCTGTTTTCTGCCCTGTCACACACACACACACACACACACACACACTAGGGTTGGTTAATGTCCGTAATGACTCATTGTTCCATCAACTTGTTGAAATAGACAGTGAAATTGTACAAAACAACCCAGAAGGCATGTCAGTGCAGTCCATATCTTTAGTTAATAATGTATTTTTTTTGTATCTAATCAGTGTAATAGGTCTAATAGTATTTGTTTTTTGTCTTGCCCTGTGGAATGATTTTTGTAAAGCTACTGTATGTATTCTCATGTAGCCTGCATAGAAATGCTCAACTATCACTTACGTTTGCTACTTAGTTTATTTTGTTATTAACTTTTTATTTCAACTTGATCATCTGCGTTTGGGACCCTTTCTCATGTTCTCCAGTTAGGCTATTGTACCCGTGTGTCTCCTATAAGCATTACCACACATGTATGTGGATTTTATCTGTATCTGTGATTTCCGATATGTTGGCAGTCGTCAGAGATGACATGTCCACTATACAGCTCTGCACTGCAACTGCACTGCAACTGGGATGTTGATTTTTGTCAAGATTCCAGTTGTAGTTTCAGATGAACAAAATACAAAGGGTTATTGGTAAAGAGAAAACTTGTCTTTCTGGCTGTTATAAGCCATGTCTTTTTGTATTTAGACAATATATGTCAGTTTTTTTTTTCTCAGACTCAACTCATCAACTCTGACATAGTGCATTTTCTGTTTCTGCTCATTAAAAATGTTACGCCCATTGCACATTTAAAAAATATTTTAAGAAATCACTGCAAATTTTTTTTTTTTTCAAAAAAGTTGAAAAAGGAACATTTTGAGTGAGGAACAGAAGGGTTAGATTTAAGTCACCACTGCAGTAAAAACAGTAAACAAGGCCATATAAAGTTGGCCTTTCAGTTAGTGCTGCATACAGCTCTACAATGTCACTTCATCTAAATAGTCTATGGACCATGTATTTGTTTTCAAACTGTGATATGTAGGGAATAGTCTGTTTGACCTGTTCACCTGCTTTTAGCTCCCAGCGCTGCTAGACTGTTTGATACATCTTATAGTCTTTCTGTGGTCTTATAGTCTTTCAACAATGGCTAAAACCCCTTTGATCACGCAACAACAGGGTTGAAACACGGTGGCTAGGAAAAACTCCTCATGGGGCCGGATTGTAGGAAGAAACATAGAGAGGAACCAGGCGCAAAGGGGTGACCAGACCTCTTCTGGCTGTGCTGGATGATGTTTTAGGAAGACTATTAATAAATAATAAATTCACATTGGCTGTTTCCAGAGTCTGTAAAGCCTAATCTAGGTCAGAAGCATGACCAGATTTGCAGGACAGGGACAGTCCAGAGTAGGTTGATTAGGGGGTCAGCAGAGTGGCAGCTGGAATCTTCTGGTATCAACCAGGAGGGCTTGGGACAAGGTCTTCACTGCGCACAAGAGTGTGTGACCTGAGTGTGTGTGTGCTCTCCCCGCAGGCTAACCGAGACGCCGTTCTGAGCCGGATCCCGGAACACAACAATGACCGCATCATCAGTCTGCAGAGTGCCTCGGTGGTCTACGACCTGCTGACCATCGCCCTGGGCCGACGGGGACAGTACGAGATGCTCTCTGAGGTTGGGACCCCCGTGCACCTGACCCCCTGACTGACCCCCTCCCCCCCGGTCACTGAGCTCCAGAAGGCCCTGTCTGACCAATCACACAACCCCTAGCTACCCTGTTATCCCAGTAACCATAGCCGCCGTTCTTCATTGACAGCATCCTCGGGTGTCCGGCCGACGGCTCAATGGATCTCATTGATCTGCAGGTTCTCTGAAAGTTCATCGTTCCATCTCTCTGCCTCACGTGTTTTTTTCCTCTCTTTGGAGCAGAGAGCAAAAAGGGTCTCGAAAACAAGTGTGTTACGCAAACAAATCCCATTTCGTCCAATTGTTATCTCTGCAAACCGTGATCGTGAATTATCAGCATGGTCAGAGTTTGTTAATTAGTTTGTGTGTCGACGTCGGAAATGTGTCCTTTCTTAACTGTCCATACTGAAACTCACCTGTACGTTACATGTCTTCCTGTGTCGTCAGGCTGCTCTAAGTGTGCGTGTGAGTGTCAATGCATTTTAATGGGCCATTGATTGTTCTGCTGGGGCTCTCTGCCATCCGCTGCAGTCCCACTGTCCTCGATAGGCTGTGTCTCCGAGTGTTAATACTCTACTGACAGTCTGGAACTCTCTTACATCAGCTCCTGCACCGTTGTGGAGTTACAGCAGCCATGACCTACCAAACACACACGCATGCACGCTTCTCTCCCCAGTGTGAATAGAAAAGGATGTCCACGAGAGAGAAATACAGAGAAAAGCTCTTTATTTTAATGGATTCCAGCAGCTATTAGTTTATAGACCGACCTATTAGACAGTAGGATTTCACCTGGGAGGTGTTGGCAGGAAGTGGCTGAGCAATGTAATTGGTTCTCTTCTGGAGCTGGGAGACGGTGATTGGATCGCCTGGCTCCTGAGAGTTGATCTAAATATGGCTCCGTGTCTGGCACTTAGCCTTGTTCCTGGAGGTGATGGGAGTTTTTCACATGTGAATGAATGAAACCACTGCTTCTGCTTAGCACATTCTGGTGCTGTGCTCTTTACTGCTGTCGGAGTTGCTAACAGCTTTTCCATTCTAATATATGGCCCAACCAACTTTCTAAATCAAAATGTGCTTGATGTCAAATGTATTATTTTTCCAAAAAATAAATTCAACTGTTATCGAGTAACTTAGCCATGCCATGTTAAATGAAGGCGTTCTCTTATTCGATTTGACATTTGTAAATGTGATTTATTAAGCAATCCTTATTGACCGTTAACCTTTACGTTACCTCTGCAGTGTCTTGAGAGGGCCATGAAGTTTGCATTTGAGGAGTTCCATCTCTGGTACCAGCTGGCTCTGTCACTGATGGCTGCTGGGAAGGTAAGTCGGACTCTGACATAGCTCCTGGGACATCATGCTTTATCCGTTGATGTACACCACAGCTTAAATCAACGCCTCACCTATTGTGTGTGGGTTTGCAGTCTGCCCGTGCAGTGAAGGTACTGAAGGAGTGTATCCGTCTGAAGCCTGAGGACCCAACCATCCCCTTACTAGCCGTCAAGCTGTGCATTGGAGCGCTCCATTGGGTAAATAAGCAAGCGGCGAGCTCTGTCATTGGCCCAACCATACTTACAGTGCCAGTCTGCCAGTCGTTTTCTCTACGTGATGGGATTCCATTAATCACTCTCTCTCTCTAGCTGGAGGAAGGAGAGCGTTTTGCCAAGATGGTGGTGGACATGGGAGAGAAGGCTTCGGAGTTCAGGGCTAAAGGTTACCTGGCCTTGGGTCTGGTGTACAGCCTGAAGGCCACAGACGGTGAGGGACTGCTCCTGCTCTCGGCCACTGACATACAGCAATCTACCTAGTGCCAGGGCTATGTTCCAACCGGTTAAAAATATCTCCTCGCCTCCACCCACACTGACAGGATGTTGTGGTAGCTAAAACCAATGGTTGAATGTCAGCTGGAGCGCTTTCTCCTGTACGTTTCCTTCGTGTCCGAGGGGTTAATATAACCATTAGGAGAGGGTTTGAGGGGAGGTCTTGACAGCCGTATGTTGCTCTCCTGCTTGTTCTCCTCTTCACTTTGTGACGTCCAGAAGCATAATATTTCTGACCTGACGCGACCTCCTTCCTCCCGAACCCCAGCGCCTCATCCTCCGGCTTCGTCTCAGTTTCATTTCTGCCCTCCCGTCCGTTCTTCACTTCTATTCCCTCGCTCCTAAATGCTCTTTGTGTTTGCCCGGCTATCGCTTCATCCTCACCTCTTTGTCTTTTGTCTACTTTCACGGCTCCACAGAAGTGTAATGTTTTCTTCTCCCCCCCAACTCCACAGCATCTCTACGTGGGATGCAGGAGGAGAACCAGAGGAAGGCCCTGGGTGCATTCCAGAGGTGAGTCCAGAAACATCTCTGTGTCTTCGGGGGGCCCGGTTCCCCGACCATCCCACCTCTGTCCTGGGCACCTTTCACCCCGGCCCGCCACGGTCGCATTAATGGAATTTCCCGGCGGCCGTGGCCCTCAATGCCCCTTTGTGTGGCCTTAATACCCTCCCTAATAATGTATTCCCACGGGACAAAGTGGCCATTGTGTCCTTGTGCTGGATGTTAAAATGGTAACCCTGCGGACTGGCCGGTGGTCATGTGGACACAGGGCTCAATACTCTGCAGGCAATTCATTCTTTTCTTTTTTAGTGCAACAAAACCACTGTTCTGAATTAAAGTATGACTGTATGCCATTTCTGGTTTTGAACTGTTTCTGTTGATTATGGCCGAACTGTGAATAATTTGACCCGAACATGTCTTTAATCTAGAGGTAGTCTTCATTGTTCTTGGCTTTTTACGTTGTATTACTTCCATGCTCTGAGGTTTTTCTATTGTCTAATTGAGTTTAACTGCAACAGCTAACGGAGAAGACGGGTTCAACCTAGTGAGTGTCACAAGGAAGATATTTTCCTGACTGTTACCACGGTAACATTGTGTCCTTAAAGGGGCAGCAGTACATTGTTGTCTCAATTGAGCATTAACTGCATTAACTCTTACATAACACATAATCGTTTGTTTAAAATTTGGCTGGTTAAAATGTAAGTTGATGGTAGATTTGGCTGTGGACCGGTAGTTAGAGGACAATTGCACAAACAAATTAAGAGGAGAGGAAAGTAATTAAGGCGGGGCCCATTTCGTAGTAAGTAGTTACGGTTTCGGAGCAATATCACAGGCTGTTTTGCTCGATTGGCCTTAGTGCCCTGGCCAATTAGACACGCGATTGAGGCTAAGTGGCTTTGCCCCGCAAATTCCCTCCCGCCAGGGGTTCTGGTTCTCATCCCTATCAGCCTGTTGTGTCGTCTGTTTCCTTTCGGAGGCCTTCGTCCTCAGTTTCACACCCCTCACCTGACGCATGAACTAAGCGTCATCGTAAAGGAGCCGGTTCAGGCCTCAGCGTATTTGAGGAGAACCTTGTGAGCCAACCTCCAGCTCAGAGGCTCTGTGTCTCTCTGTGGGGGGTTTGGGGCACTTCATAACAGGGTCAGGCTGGTTCAATAGGCTGATGGATAACTCACTCTGTTCCAGTCTCCAGGGCCTGGAATTACCAGAATGGCCAACTTGATTCGTGTCAATATAATACAATACAATATAATCTGGTTGCTGAAATCCAATTAGATCATTTCTGAGAACTGGGCCCAGCAGATCCCAACGTAATAGTGACACTGTACGATAGTTGAAATTGGTTCATTTTCCAACATTACAATACTGAGAGCGAGCTGCCTTCCCAGTGCCACTGTGGTAGTAAAAGACCACAATGCATCGCTTGTGCTTCCCGCCGGTACCTCAAGGCCAGAGATGTACCTCCTGATTTGCTCCTACTGGTTTCAGGGCGCAGAGCTTGTCACCCACTGACCACCTGGCGGCCTTCTACCTGGCCCTGCAGCTAGCTGTGTCACGGCAGGTGAGGCCTGGACACACACACACACACACACAAGCATACAGACACCAGACAGCTTTTTCTCCACAAGGAAAAACCCCTGCTTAGGGGTTAGGTTTAGGGTAACAGTTACAATTTGGAATAGTGCAAGAATTGGGGTTCGTTTTTGGTTTAGAAATGATGGGTTAGGTTAAGAATTAAGTTAGTTTAGGGAGGTTAAGTTGTTGAGGTTAGGGGAGTGGGGAATCGAGATTCTACAAGGATGGGAAAAACAGAACGGGAGCATCCATGCTCTCTCTCAGTGCACCAACTCCCCAGGACATGTTGTTGCTCATCTTTCCAGAGGGTCAATCTAAGGTCACCTCAGACTCTTTCAGGCTCTTCCTTGCTTTCTCCTTCCCCTCGTTCTCGTTCTGTAGGTCTCTCCCCATAATCGGTGCCTTTCTTGTCGTTATCTTTTTTAGTTTGTTTTTCTCTCCTCTCCCCTACCTCTATTACTGTCTTTTCTCCCCACTGTCCTCCTGTAATCTCTCTCCCCTTCCATCCCAAAACATAACAGATACCCTGAAAGAGAGAGAGAGGCAGACCCCTCGCTGTGATACAGAGACAGGGACAGTTTCCATGGTGACAAAGACCTAAATAATGCGGCGGTTTAAGACACAGGGAGCCGGGAAATAATGTGACAAGTGGCGCATCGTGGGGGGGGGGGGGATTTAAAAACAATGAGACGGAAATGAAATGTCAAGGGTGGATTTGTTGTGGGAGCAACGTGTCAGAATTTCAACGGGCAGGTCTGGAGAAGGATGAAAGGAGGAGTGAGAACTCAGGAGAGGTGGGGGGGGGACAGTAGAAAAGGTTTGGGCAGGAGAACCAAGGAGAGGGATTTTGAATTGTAATTACATTCAGTGAAGCATTTTATTATAAAACCCCCAGGTTCCTTTAACGCCAAATAAAGTCAGCCATTAGATTCCATTCTGCTGGCTAGTATTGACCGACACAGAACTAACCTAAAGCATCGATTTCCGGAGGAGACCTCAAATAAAATGGACCTTTTTATTGGTAATTACTGGGCAGATTTAAGCCAGGCATTGTGCGTAGCCTGACCATGCAGTCTATTAGAGCCAGGATCGACGTTAGCAATAGATATTTAACCTAGGCACAGGATGGAATTGAGCGAGCACAATTGTATTTTGGTCCCAATCATTGTCGAGGTTAAAGGTCAGGGTTAAGTGATTCCAAACGATGTGTGATGGTGCCGTTGTAGCTAGGTGACGCGATCGGGGGGGGGGGGGGGTTAAGGCGCTTCTGTGCCCTCCGGCCCGGGCTGACCCTTGAACTCTGCCCGCTTTAGATCCCGGAGGCGCTGGGGTACGTGCGCCAGGCCCTGCAGCTCCAGGGAGACGACGTGCACTCCCTCCACCTGCTGGCCCTGCTGCTGTCGTCCCAGAAGCACTACCACGACGCCCTGAACATCACGGAGATGGCCCTCAGCGAGTACCCCGAGAACTTCATGTGAGTCCCGGTCCCCGGGTGGCATTCCCCCGGGGGGACTCTCCCATCGCACCCGCTGTCCATTATCGCGCTAACCTCGAGGGCCAGGTTGACGCGCAAGCCTACGCCCGCTCGGTTCATTTTCCCGGCGAGGAGAACGGTTAACGTTCTACCGACGACGGAGATCTCCCGTTGCTCATTTGTTCCTTGTTATGCTTAATTGGCACACACACGTGAGCGCCCTCGTACACTTCCTCTGTCACGCCCCTGACGTTGGCGTTCTCTCTCTTCCCTGCTCTGTCCCGCCCTTTGAATTTCTCAATCTCTAGTAGATTCATCCCTCCGTTCCCTCAGGGCGCCATCGTACTGGCGTCGGTGGTCCTCCCTCCCTCAGCCACTTACGTAACAGAAAAAAGAACATGTTCCCCTCCTCTCTTTTATTTAACTTTTCGCCCTGTTTTTTTTTCATGAGCTTGATTGAACTTCTGCTTTCCCTGTGGGAGAGTGAAAAGTGTGTGTGTGTGTGTGTGTGTGTGAGAGAGAGAGTAAAAACATGATGCTGAGGGTGAATGCCTGAATTTCTAAAAACAGCTGTACAGTTATATTGTGATAAAACATTACCGAGAAGATTCAAGGCATCCAGGTTCTGGCACATTAAGTCTTATCAAATCCCGCACAGAACACAGTGCTGCGCCCAGAATGCACACGCACCCGAGCGTACACGCAAACACACACACAAACACAAACACGCTCGGCCAGGAATATAGGAGTGCTATTTTGGTCTCCTGTGGGGTATGCTCGGATATGGAGATGAAGCGGTAATGCTAATGGGATGTTTGTGTTGTGAATGGGCAGTACTTAGATTAATAGATTCTCATTATATCAACACGATGGCAATGGGAGGAACTTGGGGGGGGGGGTTGGATTACATGTAGAGGGGGTGAATGGGACCTTTTATATAACAGCACAGTCGACCGCCCCACATATGATCACAATTCCCTTAACAAAGCACGGCTAACCACACTGCTAATGCTAATTGTAATGCTGCTTGAAAATGTAGTGTGGTTAGGGACTGGAGTGATTTTTGTCTGTTCTATTTTGCACTGTTTATTTTGGCAATCTCTGTCAGATTTGAGGGAAAAGTGTGAACTGCTATGTTCAGGTCTCCCAACAGATATTCAGTGATGTTCAAGTCTGGGCTTTGCCTAGGACTCTCAAGGACATTTACATACTTGTCACAAAGCCACACAAGCTTTGTCTTGGCTGTATGCTTCAGGTAGTTGTCGTGCTAAAAGATTAATCTTTGCCGCAGTCTAAAGTGTTGTATACTCAGTGTTGTTTCTTCAAGGATTTCTCTTTCTTTGCTCCATTTATCCTTCCATAAATCCTGACCAGTCTCCCAGTCCCTGCCGTTGAGAAACATCCCCATTGCTCGTTGCTCCCACCACCATGTTTCACTAAGGGTGGTATTAGCAAGGTGTTTCGTTTTTTGCAAGATGTAGTGCTTGGCTTTCAAGCCTAAAGGTTTGATTTGAAACTCATGAGAATATTTTTCCTTGTGCTGTCAGGGTCCTCAAATGCCATTTCACAAATTGCAAGTGGCATGTCACGTGCCTTTTACTAAGAAATTACTTACAATAATCCACTACAATAGTTCAAGTTTATTTGCCGTTACACATTAACAACTGCGTTATTGGCAATGCAATGCTTGGTTTCCAATAGCGTCTCCAACAGTGCAGCCGTAATACCAATTATTTATACATATTATTTATAAAAACAAATGTAAAAAAGTAATCCAGCAGATAAATGGTAATTCTGTCAGTCTTACACTAGCTGCAAGCATCGTTAAACATGATGTGCAATAGTACAATATGAAATTCTAAGTAATGATTGTGTAAATGTCACACGTGCAATAGAATAACTATGTACATAATAGGACCAAGAACAATATCAAAGCAGTGATCCCATGTAACTGTAAGATGGCTAGGTGAGTAAGTGTATGGGACCAAGTGTTAAAGGTCCAATTATGAGCCTAAATGAATGGGAGCAAAAGTACCGGCCCATTTTAATGCGGCCGAGTCTCCCCCTTGTATCTTTGTCAGCTCCTTAGTTTTGCTGACGTTGAGCTGGAGGTTGTTATCCCAACACCAGGATGACAGGGTTCTCACCTCTGTATTGGCTAATTTTGTCATCGTTAGAGCTTAGGTCAATGACGGTGGTGTCATCAGCAAACAGTGAAGTGCGTGGCCACACATCTGTGTGTCAACAGGGAATACAGGATGGGCTGGTGGTGTGTTGGGGAGACTGTTGTCCTTCTGGATAGGTTCTCTGCCTTCTTTGCAGAGAAACTCTGGAGCTCTGTTTTTGGCCATTAGGTTGGTCGCCACCCTTATGACCAAGACCATTCTTGCCGGGTTACTTAGTTTTTCCGGAGGTACGGCTCTAGGAAGGGTCTTGGTGATTACACACTTCTTCCATTTCACAATTTTCACTGTTCTCCTGGGAACTTTAGGTGCTTTAGAGATGGTTTTCATTACCTTCCTGAAATGTATGTGAAAACACTTCCATCTCGGAGGACTACATCATCACATTAAAGAGCCTTAGTGTAGTACTTTACATTACTTAACATGCGCTATATATTTTATGCCCACCACTTGTGTGCGTAGCCTTAGGAATTCATTTTAGTTTTATCTGACCGCTGCGGTTCTTATCAAAGTGCCGATGCCGGTGAATAAACTCTAAGCCTGTCAATAAGAGGCATATTTCGAGGCAACACTATAAACTGCGCTATTTTGGGGGGTTTTAAATCAATCCCATTAGTCTACTTTATTTGTTCATCAGTCAGTTTAGGGTCACTCTCGTGTAACTGTCTTATTTGTTTCTCGTGTTAATATTTACATACTGTGATATTTGATTGGTGCACAACTTCGTCCGGCACTTTGTTCAGCATCTGTGTTTTTCAATGAAATATATTGACATTGACATCATTTTAGAGGTGACTAGAGTTAAACCGTTTGTTCTGTCTTAAACTGAACGTCTCCTGAACGTCTCCCTGCAGCCTGTTGTTCACCAAGGTGAAGCTGGAGACGCTGTGTCGAGGACCGGAGGAGGCTCTGCTCACCTGCAAACACATGCTGCAGATCTGGAAGTCCTGTTATAATCTCACTAACCCCAGGTACCGTACCGTAGTCCCCGCTGGCGAGCCCCGGTGTCCACGCCAGTAGAAACATGTCAAACACAATACCGTTGTGGGCTGGGCTAATACAAACCACCATCAGAAAACACATTCTTCACTCAAAAATATAGTTTTTTTATTTCTCCCAAATCTGGTGATTTGGACAACATTTGCATTATCCCCTTCTACTGTGTGAGCATGATGTGCTCCAGCTTCCTTCACAGTGTCCTGCATTATGCTGGCATTAACTATACAGAGAGAGTGCAGCACTGCCTCCCCGATTATACATCCACAGTCTTTTAAGATGCTTAAACGAATCCACTGACGCTTTACATGGAGAAACACCAGGCCTGAGAGCAAGAGCACTGGAAAGCCCTGAGGGACTGCTATCGATGTAAAGAGGGTTTTTTAAATACCATTTTGATTGATTGTTTGAGCGAAGTGGACGCACTTCCTCATAGTCGCTAAATCCCATCCAGCCATAATTCTGGCTCTTCTTCTGGCTCCCTGTGGGCCTTCCAATTGGCACCCTATTCAGTGCACTTCACCATGGGCTACCATGAACTGTAGGGAGCTAAAATATGGATAGGCCACCATTCGGGATGCCAGAGTGTCTGCAGCTAATGGTAGCCGTGCAGCAGGGAGAGTGAAAGGGTGTGTGTGACAGAGTGCCGACAGATCCATCCCTCTCATCATGTGAGCCTATCGTTAAACTGGAGAATGTTAGTCCACTGAGACCTCTTTCAAGTAACCGGACCCCTCTGCTCCTGGGCTTCTGCTACTGTCACAAAACACACACACGTGTTTTTATTACTATCCTTGTGGAGACCTGGTAGCTAACCCTCACCCTGAAGTCCATGTTCCCAAGCCCTAACCTGTATCCTAACCTCAACCTTGACCTCAGTAACCAAACGTTTATGCCTACACCTAGCCTAGCCATAACTCCTAACCCTAAACCTAACTGGTAACGCCAAAACCTGAAAGTAACCTAAATTCTAACACTAGTTTCCTCCTAAATATACCCCTAGAGCCAGATATTTTGTTCTCCACAACCTTGTGGGGACCAAATTACATGTTAAACTTTTTGGAGACACGCAGTCATTCAATGGCTGTTGTAGCCTTCTTATTCCCATAATGCGTTGCCTGCCTGTTCTTCCTGCAGGCTGTAGGAGAGGCTTGCTGGTCAGTATAGAAGGTGGGACAGCATTTAACCCAGGAAAAACCTGCAAGAGGGGAATATTTCAGTTGAAATGGTCAGGAGCTGTGTTTATGGCCGCTTGTTTATGATTTGTAGTTTTACAGCTTCCCGTCAATGCAGTTCAAATCTGCCAGCCAGAACAAATGACCGATCTGGACTCTGCGCTGTTTGTTGGCAGTGATCCTGGATGTGAGCTGGGGAAAAACACTCAGGAGTACAGACAGGAATGCGCAGCGAGGACACAAACCCATCCGTTATTAGACTTCACTCTCCCTGTGACTGTTGACCAGGGGACGCCTCTGGCTCACAGCCATTCGTCCGCCCCATCAGGGCCACCCCCGCTTTGCAAACTCATTTTTTGGGGGTGAAATCGCTGTAGATCTACTCAGTATTGTGTGACGGAGGCCTGTTAACAAAGGCTTTGCCCCTTAGCTGAAATAAGAGCGTTGCTCAACGTTTCATCAGCCAATACTCTGTAGTTCATGTAACTGCAAAATCTTACCTAAGCCCGAGCAGCGGTCCTGCTAACAGAATGGATGGGCAGAATGGGTTTGGAGTAGGGACGGTATGATTTGCCGTTGCGCTCTGTATATAGCGTAGCGACGGTGGAAGCCATTTGAGGAGGGGATGAAAAACAAAGGCGGGTTCTTATCATTGCTTCAACTTTGCTAGTCTGTAGGATAGAGGAGTTGTACAGTTGTTGTTGTTTTACTGTGTGTGTGTGTGTGTGTGTGGGTCCAGTGATTCAGGTCGAGGCAGTAGCCTGTTGGACAGAGCCATAGCCGACCGCCGGACGCTCAATGCCATGACGCTGCCGGACTTCAGTGATCCAGAGACCGGTAAGGGTCACCTCACTACCACAAGCGAAGACAAACGGGGCGCTTCGCATGTAGCCTTAATGTCAGTTTGGTCGGACCGTCGCGTCAACCCTGTGTCACCCATCGTCACTTTGTTGGCTTGACAATGACAGCAGTGGAGACTTTCTGGGAGAAGGCTAGTTGACATGGAGACAATTTCATTACAGTCACATTTCGAAACAAAATGTATTCAAACGAAGTCCATTGACTTCTATGTAGAAGACTCTCTACCAGCATCTACTAATATAGATCTACTTGTGTATTTCTACGTTTTTGTCCAAGTCACTATAGCCACAGGCCCTGTTTCGTCCTAACCGGTCCTGTCCTGTTTCAACATGCCATCAGTGTCTGTGGTGTAAACCCGCACCTCTGTCACCATGGATACAGGGTTAATGGCCATATCATAATAGGGAAACTAGAAGCTGTTGTTCAGGTTGAATCTCTGGCATTTTGACCCCGGAGACTCTGAGATTTAGTTTGGAGATTGCGCCAGGAGATGCCATGTGAATTATGTGTAGGTGTCTTTGTGTACGTGGAAGAAGTCTTTACTGCTGTCCTAGCAGTTTTCCCAGAATATTATCTGGTATTTCCCCACTGCTGTCACTGTCTGAGGCGTTAGCAGACTGGCACCTTATCTAGCCTACGTCCTGTCAACGTGTGACTTGATTGGCTTCTCCTTCGCGCGTTAATTTTCGGATTATACCTCTTTTTTACTGCCCTGTCCTATGTCCAATCGATTGTCATTCCCATAATAAAGGCTGTTATCGCTGCTCATCGTTTCATGTTAGATCACTGATTAACTGAAACATGTCGCCTGTCATTTGGCTGTTGTTTAGGGAACGGTGGAAGTCAATGTTCAATTTTTTTATATATATACAATATCTGTCATCCTTTACATTGTTTTGCTGTTTCTAGCCTCTGGCTCCAGTTCTTCTTTCTCCGGGTCCGAGCCCTCTTCCCCTCTCTTTCACGCCGGCTACCCCCTCCACCCTCTTCCACCCCTCGCACCCCCAAAGGCCAACCCCCCTCTGCACCCTCCGAAGCCGACCGGCAGCCACCATTATTTCTGTGACCACACCCCACGACGCCAGTCTACCAATAGTAACGCTCCTCTGCACCGCCCACCGTCGCGTGCGGCCAATGGCATGGTGTGGTGCCCCTGACTCACTGCCTAACCCCGACAATGCTTGCTGAGTGTGGGCTTCCGAATCGGTTCCAAAACGGCACCCTTGGTTGTGTATTGCCCTCGTTCAACGTTATGGTGTGGAAAACTATGTGGCTTGATTAACCCCTAGATAATGGAGCTGGAGTATCCTAGTAGCCTGGATTGACGTGTGTGTTGTGCGGTTGTAAACCCATGCCGGAAGGACCGGGTCAAACCCCACATCCCAGTCAGGACAGCGCTAGTAGAAGCAGGCAGAACCAAGGTGCGTCCAGTCCACCGGTGCCGAATGGCGGCACGTCAGCCATTGCCATGTCAGCTCCCGCTAAGGACGCAAGTAGGAAAGGACAGAAGCAAACAAACATCTTCATTGCTACATTTTAATCTAACCGCATTTTAAAACTGTCTGTTGTTCACTCATTCTTTGGCCTTAGCAAGTGCAGACAAAGAGAATGAAACAATTAAGCGAGCTTAATTATAGGCCAGTTCAGTCAGCACATAGGTAGTGCGGTTTCTCACGCCCCGTCTGAGGGGAGTTTGCAGTTATGTACTAGTATCACAGGTTGAACCCACCCACCCACCCTCCTCCACCCACCCTCCTCTCTCCTCTTTCTAATCACTACTCTGTTCATATGTTGCTTAGTGTTCTCCAGTCTTTCCTCCTTCAGTTCCACAAAGTGCTAGTTTGAGGCACTTTAGGGGTTCACTGTGTGTTAAAACCTGCAATGTGTTTTTTTTGTGTTTGCCTCCATAATTGCTTTGATTAATAACTACGGAACATAACGAATGCTAGTTGTCAAAGGACCACCTCCTGGCAACCGCAAAAACCGTCAGTGTTTCAGGATGGATTGGCACAATGCTAGAGAATTTGTGCTCATCCATTTTCACTGTCAGTTATTTTTGCTTTAATAACTTTAGCGTTCATATATTGTAAAGTGACCTAAAATGTTTGTACTACACTTCAGTTTTCACCTGGCTGTGTCTTTTTAATTTTACCTGTTTATTTTCAACTTTCTGTAATCTTCCTTTTTTATTTGTTATTTTAAGGCAGCCCTCCAGATGCTAACTTTCATCAGTATCATGGTTTTTACTCCATGTTTTCAGTTTGTAAGTAGCGCTTTTCTCCCTCCCTCTGCCCACTGAGACATTGGACGCTGACTGGCGTATCACTCCTCCTGGCTATGGCCTGATCTCTCCTTCACAGTCCAAATATATCCATCCGCCACTACTGTCAATAACCTGCTGGCTACCTGTCTAGTGCCTCCGCCTGTCTGCGCTCCTAAAGTCAGTCAGTAACCCATCATGTTTGGACCATGCAAGAGGTTGTCCTGTTGCTAGACGCTAGTTACCTTCGTTCGGTTTAGTTTTTGGTTTGATTTATTTTGGTGCCCTCTGCTAAACAATTACCTCAGCGAGCTCCCTGACTTGCTGGGCCAGCTGTAGAAGGCAGCTTCATAATTAAAGAGGCAGTATTGTTTCCCCTGGCTGGCTGCTCTGTTTTCACCTGACACACAGCCTTATCGTTATGCTTACTCTCCACCGTGCAATACAGAGCTCGTTAGCCAGGTCCGTTCCGGCAACAGCGGCATCGCTTCTCATTCTGGGTATTTTACGAGGGCCATCTGATAGAGCGTGTTCGCCTGGAGGTCTGTGTGGTCCGTGCCTGGCTGTCGCGTGGCCTACCCTCCTTCGTGGACGGTTGATAGGTTGTTTTATTTGCTTCTCGAACAGCAAACGCACCCAAAGTCCTCTCCCTTCTCATACCTCGAGCTCAGTGTTCTTTTACATTTGGATTCGGGAAAAACAAACCAAAAAAACAACGGATGGAGGAGGGGCGCCATGCACGGATGAGGAGGAAGTGGAGCACTGCCTCGAGCGACTCCAGCTGCCGCTCTGTGCTCGGAAACCCCGGTGAAACGGATACTGTTTCTTTAAGAACGCATCGCTTCTTACTGCTTTTTTTTTTTTTTTTTTCTGCTTTGAACTGAAGCCCCCCCCCCCCACATCGCTCCCCATCAGTGCCTGGCGCTTTGTACCCTGCATGAAGGCACCGTCGGCTACCCCTGTGACACTGGCGTGTGTTTACGTACGTCCGTGCGAGAAAGCGTGTCAGTGGTGTCGTTGTTTTTTTTATCCGACTAATCACAGTGTCCGCTCATCCAGGTTTACACCAGGTTTAATCCAGGTTTAATTTGACTCGTTCCACTGTGGTGGGTGCCGTTTAATTGACTAACGTGGGTGATAAGTAGGTTATCCATGGCCTGCTTGTTGACCCCTGCCGTCTGTAGGGCAGGTCCTGGTACTCGTTTCCATGTAGGTTATTTTAAGGACAACCGATCCCTCTGTTCAATGTGCCGCTCCTTCTCCAGCCACACCATACCGATAAATAGGCCCTCCGACCACATATATGCACTCGGTGGAGTTCCGTCGTGGATCCTGGCTGGATTCCCAAAAGGTGGCCTAACCTTAGTCTTCAGTCTGCAGGCTCAGTGTAGGAGCTGATACTGAGACTGGGGCTCAGTAGGCTGGGTGCTGTAGTGAGGCAGGGAAGGGATTGATCTTGGGCTGGATTCCAAAATGGCCCCTTTGGTCACGGGTTGCTGTAGGGCTTCGGTCAATGTGGTGTTTGCTGTAGGGGAGAGGGTTGCATTGGGGACGCGGATAGGGCTTTAGAACGCTGTGTGACTATGTCTTCAATTTAGTCTGGGAGCCAGAGAGGAACCATACAGATTCTGCTATGTGGCCAGCCTGGAGAAGAGAAGCAGTTTCATGTGAATGACTGCCTGCCTGTGATCCAATGCTCACTGGTGTGGGCGTTCTGAGAGGGAGAGGGAAGGGTGAGGATATGGAGAGGTAGAAGAGAAAGACAAGAGGGGGTTTAAAGGAGCTGCTGTGTTGTTACATCATCCACATAGTATAAGAATTTGGTGATGAAAGTTTTTGAATCCTTTTGAATTTCTTCTCTATTTTTACAAACATTTGACACGACTGTGATCCGAAATTCATCTGTCCTAATAATGATAGTATTTATTATGTTACCTTACTTTTCTTTATTCAGAGATATCCACTGAGACCACGTGCCTCTCTTGGCACTGTAGTACAACTATAAAAACACCTAAAATGCAAACATGAAATACATACATAAAAAGAAAACACAATTAACCATTAAAAAAGTATGTTTTTCAAATTGTTCAACATTAAATTTCTTGGTTGAAAAAACTATGTGCAGCTATGGATAAATAATTTGAGGTTGATCACAATTTCATGTTAATAAACCAACAGAGAAAGTAAACATTTAGTTATTTAATAACTGCATTTTATTACATTTTAGATATTTGAGACATGACGTGCAAAAATGCTAATGTTAATTCATATTAGCATCCAATGACTTGAATTGAATTTGTGCAAAATGAAATGCTAAAAAACTTGTGAAAACAGTGTCAGTGTTATGGATTGCTTTCATTCATTCCTTATAGCGTTCCTATCGGGTAAGCAAACCATTATGTCATAATGATCACATTTTCTAACAAAGAAATCAAATATTGGATACTTTTAGTGTATAGGGTAACATTTAGTTTGATCTGGTTCACTGTATCAATTATTTGGACTTGAATATCTAAGTATATTTCAAGACAAATGTACGCAAAAATCCTCACTCAAAACTTTTAATTTGAATTGAAAAGGTGCAGTGGTCCCAGAGCTGTTTATTAAATCAAGGACCTTTTGTCAGGTCCTCAGATATTGAAAGGCTCTTCTTTTCGTATGGGTTATGATAAGGGCTACTGTTAGGGTTAGGGTAAACAGTCAATGTAAGTAAATTGTTTTCTCTTCAAAAGAACCTCACAAGGATAGCATTAGGAGAGTGGGAGTGTGTGTGCGAGAGTGTGTGCGAAGTAGCCTCAAATGCCATACTGATAGGGAACCCAAAGACTGATCCCTATTCCCATTTCACTAAATCCTCTTAGAATCAGTTCAGCGTAAACGCAAGTCAAATCTCTACTTTCAACTCACAAGACTTTATCAACAAAATCTCTAACACACCCCCTCTACAAAAAATTTAATCATAGGTCTTCTCTTGGCCCTGGCCTTTTACTAGATCTTCTTGACAGGATTTGAAGATAGGATGCATTTTGGGCTTTAATCTAAAGCTCTTTGAGGCCTATAATGAAAGCTCTCTTGCTTTAGAGCTGAGGAAAGTAGTTTCCACTCCAAATAGTGTTTCTAAACAACAGTATGTAAAGCAGTTGGCCTAGTTTGTACAGCGACATCAAGGTTATTTTACATCTGAATATGGGAATCAGTGGCTTGTAATTGAATAGTGAGCATCATTGTAAGGCTGTCACTAGTATCCTATTTATTATATAGTTACATTGTAAGGCCGTCACTAGTATCCTATTTAATATATAGTTACCTTGTAAGGCTGTCACTAGTATCTTATTTAATATATAGTTACATTGTAAGGCTGTCACTAGTATCCTATTTAATATATAGTTACATTGTAAGGCCGTCAATAGTATCCTATTTAATATATAGTTACTTTGTAAGTACGTCAATAGTATTCTATTTAAAATATAGTTGCATTGTAATACTGTCATTAATATCTTATTTCATATATAGTTGCGTTGTAATGCTTTCACTAGTATCCTATTTATATATAGTTGCATTGTAATGCTTTCACTAGTATCCTATTTATATATAGTTGCATTGTAATGCTGTCACTAGTATCATATACAACATGAAGCTTTTGTCATGGCATGAAGTTGTCCTAGTGAGATGTTTTGTGCAGCTACAGTAATGTCCTGATTTGATTGAGGCTGAATGAGTAGAGTGCCATTAGCCTGCAGTGGCATTTTCTAACACGAGGAGGTGCTGGTGCTGCTGTGTTGACCTCCTCATCCTCTCCATCCCTCTCTATGCAGGCTCAGTCCACGCTACATCTATGGCGGCGTCACGGGTAGAACAGGCCTTGTCAGAGGTGGCCTCGTCCATGCAGAGCAGCGCCCCTAAACACGGACCCCTACACCCCTGGATGACCCTGGCCCAGATCTGGCTCCATGCAGGTATAATAGCCTAGAACAATGGTGTGCTCTGTACTTATACCTTTTGAATAGATTATATGGTGGCATTTAATATAAGAAAGAATTCATACCTCGCTTGTTAAGGTATTCAATCCCTGTGCTGTGGGAGCAGTTATCACATATGGATGAAATGACTGTAAGAAGAACACACTTATCTAACCATTGGCCTCCACCAGGAACCTATAGAGTTGTCTCATTTGGTGAACAAGAAGACCCGTTGTTGAGGTTTCATTGCTCAGGCAAGACCAATGTATAAAAAATGTATACATAAGGCCATCACTGTGTTGTATATATCTGCATCACACTGTCAAGAAAAGGTGGCCATAACAAAAACTGTTTGGCAGCACAAGGTCAAAGTAAAGAATTTCAGTCCCACTGAGAAAATTGTTTAGAATGTTGGTCCACGAGCAATGTCTAACCAACCTGGAGCAAATATGCCAAGAAAAACTGGCCAGAAATGAACCATGTACAAAGCTTGTACATACTTACCTAAAGGTGTCTCTAGAAAATATGACTGTGTGGGGTTTGAATACTTACGCATGCAACATATTATAAATATAGATTTTATGTGCCAGTGTTTTAAAATAAAATTTTGAACAGAGTGACTTTTTAATGTACCATCTGTAATTCAGTAATATAAGGGAATTAGTCAAGGGTCTCTACTTCTGTAGGGCACTCTATATAGAAATGTTTAAAACTTTCTTGGTAGGTAGTTGATATCAAGGAAGATGGCTAGATATGGACTTCTTCTTGATTGTCGTTGTATTCATCCTTATTTGTATTTAGTATAAATGTCATATACAGTGGGGCAAAAAAGTATTTAGTCAGCCACCAATTGTGCAAGTTCTCCCACTGAAAAAGATGAGAGAGGCTTGTAATTTTGATAATATTTACACTTCAACTATGACAGACAAAATGAGAAAGAAATATCCAGAAAATCACATTGTAGGATTCTTTATAAAATGTAATGGCAAATTATGGTGGAAAATAAGTATTTGGTCAATAACAAAAGTTTATCTCAATACTTTGTTCTATACCCTTTGTTGGCAATGACAGAGGTCAAATGTTTTCTGTAAGTCTTCACAAGGTTGTCACACACTGTTGCTGGTATTTTGGCCCATTCCTCCATGCAGATCTCCTCTAGAGCAGTGATGTTTTGGGGCTGTTGCTGGGCAACACAGACTTTCAACTCCCTCCAAAGATTTTCTATGGGGTTGAGATCTGGAGACTGGCTAG
>JACXGK010005239.1:0-10639 GCA_016801125.1 Novumbra hubbsi | reverse complement strand
TACGTTTCATCTTCAATGCCCTAGCTGATGGAGGTTTTCACTCAAAATCTGAAGATACATGGCCCCATTCATTCTGTCCTTTACACAGATCAGTCATCCTGGTCCCTTTGCAGAAAAACATCCCCAAAGCATGATGTTTCCACCCCCATGCTTCACAGTAGGTATGATGTTCTTTGGATGCAACTCAGCATTCTTTGTCCTCCAAACACGACGAGTTGAGTTTTTACCAAAAAGTTCTATTTTGGTTTCATCTGACTATATGACATTCTCCCAATCTTCTTCTGGATCATCCAAATGCTCTCTAGCGAACTTCAGACGGGCCTGGACATGTACTGGCTTCAGCAGGGGGACACTTCTGGCACTGCAGGATTTGAGTCCCTGGCGGCTTGGTGTGTTACTGATGGTAGGCTTTGTTACTTTGGTCCAAGCTCTCTGCAGGTCATTCACTAGGTCCCCCCGTGTGGTTCTAGGATTTTTGCTCACCGTTCTTGTGATCATTTGGACCCCACGGGGTGAGATCTTGCGTGGAGCCCCAGATCCAGGGAGATTATCAGTGGTCTTGTATGTCTTCCATTTCCTAATAATTGCTACCACAGTTGATTTCTTCACACCAAGCTGCTTACCTATTGCAGATTCAGTCTTCCCAGGCTGGTGCAGGTCTACAATTTTGTTTCTGGTGTCCTTTGACAGCTCTTTGGTCTTGGCCATAGTGGAGTTTGACTGTTTGAGGTTGTGGACAGGTGTCTTTTATACTGTTAACAAGTTCAAACCGGTGCCATTAATACAGGTAACGAGTGGAGGACAGAGGAGCCTCTTAAAGGAGAAGTTACAGGTCTGTGAGAGACAGAAATCTTGCTTGTTTGTAGGTGACCAAATACTTATTTTCCACCATAATTTGCTGATAAATTCATTATAAATATTACAATGTGATTTTCTGGATTTTGTTTTCCTCATTTTGTCTGTCATAGTTGAAGTGTACCTGTGATGAAAATTACAGGCCTCTTTTATCTTTTTCAGTGGGAGGACTTGCACAATTGGTGGCTGACTAAATACTTTTTTGCCCCACTGTAGTGTTTCAAAGTCGAGACTAACTGCACAAAAAGCTTGCAGCATTTTCTCAGTGGACTAAGAATTTTGCGCAGTACTGTATATACAGACACAGTCAGATTTGTTGGTACCCTCACTGCTTATTGAAATAATGCTTCATGCTTTTCTCCTGAAATGTGATCAAATTTAAACCTGTATCTTTCCATGTCTTTAGTAAGTCATAGAATAATGCAAGGGAGCTGTGGAAAAAAGATGCATTTTTGCTAATTCTACAAAGATATTCTATTTTGGCCTTGAAACATGTGTTGGTACCCCTTAGAAAAGATAATACATAATTGGATTATAGTGATTTTATATACTAGTTGGTAAAGCATGGTAAAGGTAAAAGCTACTAGACCATCTCCAAGCAGCTTGATGTTCCTGTGAAAACAGTTGCAAATATTATTAAGAAGTTCAAGGTCCATAGAACTGTAGCCAAACTCCTTGGACACGACCACAAAATCGACCCCAGATTGACCAGTAGGTTAGTGTGGGGGTAGAAAAAGAAAAAATAATGACTGCCAAAGAGATACAAGCTGAACTGTACCGAAGGTACAGTTATGTGAAAAAAAATGTACACCCCATGAAATATTTGGATTTTAATCTTGAGAGGCTGAGAGGCTGTGGGGTGATTTGAAATGTGCTGTGCATGCAAGAAACCCCTCAAATATCACACAGCTGAAACAATTCTGCATGGAGGAGTGGGAAAAACTTTCCAGAGACTGGTAGACAGTCTAATTTATTCTTGACTGTATTTCAGTTTCAGATGGCATCACCTGTCACTTTTTAGGCGAAATTAGGCTCCATGGAAAAATATTCTGGGAGAATGTCCTTTGGACAGATTGTCAAATCTGGAGCTTTTTGGCTAGTCACATCAGCTTTATGTTCACAGATGACAAAATGAAGCTTTCAAAGAAAAGAACATCATACCTATAGTGAAACACGGAGGAGGCTCTGTTATGTTTTGGGACTGTTTGCTGCGCCTGGCACAGGGTGCCTTGAATCTGTGCAGGGCACAATTACATTTCTATCTAGGCATTCTGGAGCAAAACTTACAACCCAGTGTCAGAAGGCTTTGTCTCAGTCACAGGTCATGTGTCCTCCAACAGGATAATGACACAATACACACAGCTAAATGTAACACCTAACCCAAACCCAAGTATGGATAAGAACAAAACTATTCTGAAGTGGTTTTCTATGATCTGAATCCTATGGAGCAACTATGGAATGTTGCGTGCTGAAACTTGCAATCCGGAGAAGGCACCCATCAAACTTGAAACCGCTGGTGCAGTTTGCTCAGGAAATGTGGTCCAAACTACCTGTTAACGGGTGCAGATGTTTCATTGAGAGCTTCAGAAAATGTTTGATTGATTTCAGTGATTGCCTCTAAAGGTTGTGCAACGACATATTTGGTGAAGGCTCCTATCCTTTTTGTCCTTGCCATTTTTATTAGTTTTATTATTTACAATATTATGTTTAATTGAAAATAGAAAGCAAAGTCTGATTTCTATTATATATAGAATAAAAAATGGTAGATGCCAATTACTTTTGTCAGATTTTAAAGAAGATAGTGTAGTCTTCATTTTTTGTGGAGGGATACCAACAAATTTGACCCTGTCAATGCATATAAATACAGCAATTACTCTTGCTTGTCTCACGTTTTCAAAAACTTACTGTTGTACGGTTTATCGCGTTTGTAGGGTCTTATTGCATTATAATCCTATCCTTATCTATTTATTTATACCAAAAGTGTGTGTGTGTTATTGATTGCGAGTCCTGGTTGAAGCGACAATTACATTTTGTGGTGTGTGGTGGACTACAAGCCGACAGCAGCTTAATGGAATTCAGACCATGTTCCTGTGAGGTGTTCTGTGCGACCATTACCAGAGCTCTGGCAGAGGCTAGCTGACTACTGCTCCGGCAGCCTTACATTTCCATCACCCCTACGATATGTGGGTTGGAACACACTCCCACGCACCCACACACTGCTGGATTTGGTCAATATCCTTATACGCTGATAGCAACTTCAAGGGGACGTCACCTCAACTGAAAGTGTCTCTCTTTGCATCGGCTCTGAGAGGGCGAGGAGGAGTGGGCGGGATTGAGAGACAAAAAGCGCGGGAGTGAAAGAGAGAGGGGGTTGCAGGAAGAGAATGAGAAACGGCTCCGATTTGTTGGAACCGAAGCCAAGGCAAAGGCTCTCCCGTAGCCAGCTGTTGCGCACGCATACCCAAGTCAGAGCCCGTTTTTTTATTGGGGTGGGGGGGTGTGAAAAAATGTCTGTTCATGTTTTCAAAGTCAACGTCACACAGGAGTTTGAATCTGATAGAGGCGTTTCAAATGTTTTATTATCTCCTGTGTACAATGTATAAATATTGAAATGAGCGGGATTCAAACTGCATCCCTTTGTCACACACCGGAGAAATGTTAGTTTGTTCCTATACAGTATGTTACAGTTGTGTTTTCTCCCCAAACACTGCTATTTGTTTGTACAGACCCTCATACTCAATTAAATATAGATTGTGGTGTTATTAAATCCATAATTGGACATTGAAAACAACTAATTAGACATTTATTCTCACCAAGGAAGTGTTGGAGTATGCTGTTGAGGTAACTGCAAAGGATTTTGGGTTGTCTTTACAGATTTCCTGGTCCTTCATGGGGTCAAATGTTTCTTTGAGCCAAATTTGGCTCTATCACTCACTCACACTCACTCACTCACACTGATTCACGCTGACTCACACTCTCACACTGACTCACTCACACTGACTTAGTCAGTCACACTCACACAGACTCACCCACTCACTCACACTGACTCACTCACGCTGACTCAGTCAGTCACTGTCACAGACTCACTTAATCACTCAGTCAAACTGACTCACTCACGTTGATTCACTCATTTACTCATAGTGACACACTGCTTGACAAAGAGCAGGGGTGTTGAATGAAAACTGTCCACAATTCCAGAATGACTCGATAATGTCCTGGATATAACCTCCTTTCTTTGGAACCCACAAATAAGGACATCACTGGAGGTTTCTCTTGCTTCTCAGAACAGACTTAGACTGTGGAGGTGCACACACACACACACACACAATCAGACATGTCGTTCAGAATGTTCAGCTACTTCAACCAAAGGGAAATTATCGGTGTATTAAAGGCTGTTTTATTGACTGTGGGAAAAATAGATGAACAGTTTTTAAAGAGGGAAAAACCCATTCACAAGGCAATTGTAACTGTGTGCGTGATTGAATTGAACAAGTGAATGATTCTCAGTCGGGTCGCCACCTGCTAGACGTCCTGATTTCCTGTCTGCATGGCATCGTTAAGTTAGAGGGGCTTCCCCTGGTCTGCCGTGCCACAGGAAGCGTGCATGGCCTACAGCGTGTACGTCTCTACATCCGTAGCCGTGTCACCTCACCTCCGCGTTGTCCCCCCCCCATCACCCCCCCTGCAGCCGAGGTGTACGTGGGCATGGGCAAGCCCGCGGAGGCGACCGCCTGCACCCAGGAGGCTGGCAACCTGTTCCCCATGTCCCACAACGTGCTCTTCGTGCGGGGCCAGGTGGCCGAGCTGCGGGGCAACGTGGACGAGGCCAAGCGCTGGTACGAGGAGGCCCTCTCCATCAACCCCACCCACGTCAAGACCATGCAGAGGCTGGTGAGTCCCGGACTTCTACGTCCCCCTGGGGGGTGGCGGGGGGTGGGGGGTGGGGGTTCAACAGCCACTGACCAACAGTTCTGGTGCTGTGCTGGCTCAGTGCCATTTCCGGGTCGTGTCCCGGGCGTGTAGTGACGGACGGAGGAAGCTCACTGGCGCATTTGGGACTGAGGAGAGCAGGCTTCTGACTTGGAATGGCGAGACTCCAGGTCTGACTCATGTCGTTTGAAGATTAGCTTGCCCACAGATTCAAGTATTTTGTTTTGCTCTGTTTGAGGCACGTAGAGGGAGGGGGGACTGAGAGAGTCAGGGAGGCAGAGCATATTCTTATCTGATCAGCACATATTTGAAACTCCTTCATGGAAATGGCAAATGGGAGCCTGTGATTGGTTGTTTGTGAATGCAGAATAGACCCAGAACCCCCCCCCCTTTACCACCCCACATCTCTGAAAACACAGCAGACAGGGGGAGTCTCCAGTCACGTCCTTGTTTTCATCCTTATCTTTGAATCTCTTTCACACACAGACACGCACACACACATACACAGGTTCAGCCTGGAGAAAAGGAGACGTGTTGTGATTGGGAAGCAGTCCAGCTAGAGTGGGATAATGCACGGAGCGGTTCAGGAAAGTGCGCGGGTGTGTGAGCGTGCGTATGTGCGACTCTGTGTACATGCGTCTACAGGATGAGACGGTTCTCTTCCTCAGTGCTCCCTCCCCCAGAATCAGCCTGGCACAGGAACAGGATTAGCCTCCCTGCAACAGAGAACAGCAGAGCAAAGCAGCTTACTGACTGACTGGGTGACGGGAAGAAATGCTCCCTGTTTTTCATTCTCTTCTCCCCATTTCTCAGTTAAAAGTAACTTCCCAGTGTTTTCCAGATTGGTATGGAATATCATCTTAAGTTTCCTACAATATGAGTAGTATAGTTTCCTTTTCCAATAATGAAGATGGGTTTTTCTGTGTTAGGGTAGTGATTTTCCCCGATTCAACAGAGTGGCTTGGGTGTATTCTTAGAAAAAATACTTAAGCAAGTAATTGCTGATTGGCTAGCTCATCCTTCCAGTCTGATTGGTCATCTGTATTATATATAACTGTTTGACTTGATTTTCTTTCTTTTAAACGGGATTTTTACTTCTCCAAGTTGGCGTTAAACACGATAGGATGAGTCAAGGACATTATTATACAGAATATTACTTTTTCAAAAGTCATACTTTCTCAGGGCAGATACTTTAAGTTCCATGATTTACTCTAGTAGACATTGGCCTTAAATTAAATATTAACCCGTTTGTGTGTGAGAGAGAGAGAGTGAGAGGAGAGTGTTTAAAAGCCAAACTTTGCATTCTAATCCAAGCCAAGCTTAAATTGAGTAATTAACAAGCCTCAACCTTAGAGAAACGCTAGGAGTAAAGCCTGGACTGTTTGGTCTCCTGTCGCAATGCTCGCATGCTAACCTACCAGTCCACCCCAGCACACTAAAACTCTTCCTGCGTGACGGAATGACGGTGGTAGCAGTGCTTGACGGCTGCCCACTAATGTGATTGGAGAGGCGTCTGGGTTCCAGAATGTTCTTCTCCGGTTAGCCCGTTGGACATAGTTAATCAATACCACGTCGGTTCTGGCTCTGATGAACTGTATGGAGAGGTCCAACCGATTTACACACCCTGTCCATATGCCCCTTCCTTGTCTCATCTCTCCGTCCCTCCCTTTCCGTTTCCCATTCTTTCCTTCCCTCTGCCTGGGGAGAGAGGGGGTGAATCGTTGGTGGTAGGGAGGGAATCCATATGGTTCGTCTAGGAGAGCTGGGACTTCTTGTGATACAGAATGGGCCCGAGGCTTAGAGACGC
The DNA here is from genome assembly GCA_016801125.1 of Novumbra hubbsi. NCBI lineage: Eukaryota > Metazoa > Chordata > Actinopteri > Esociformes > Umbridae > Novumbra > Novumbra hubbsi. The sequence goes on along the minus strand of JACXGK010005239.1, from coordinate 4,047 downwards.
CTCTTCTCTCATGATTTCATCCCTCAACCGGTTACTCATCTGTTCACTTCTCGTCTGGGCCGGCACAAACCACCGCGCCGGTCTGGAATCGGACGTGTCTTTCAGTCTCGGCCCGTTCGGTCCTCTCGTCTGTACGCCTGTGTGAACGTGGACCATGTCCAGCCTCTAGTCTGCTTTACTCAGCAGAAGCAGGCTCTTGTTGGAGGACGGTGTTGCATATTTGACGGTTTGACTGTTGATTTAATGAGCTAGTAGCGCTAGCTGGTTTGGTTAATGCGGTAGGCTTAACATGAAGTTCACAATCGCTCAATAGATCAGAATGCAATCGTATCAGTTGAGCTGCTGCCTAGAGTTGTAGCAACATTGGATGTTTCCCATCTTTGGGATGCCATTTTAGTGCATTAACAGAGTGTTATTGCGTACTGTAAAATGATCACAATTATTACATACAACATACAGCGCATTATCAGATGTGTAATTAATGTAGGTAATGGTCTTTTCTCAACTTTAAGTTAAAGGGCTTTGTTGGCATGGGAAACATGATTTTATATTGCCATGGAAAATAATCTGTGTATTCAAGGAAGTGTAATCTGTGTATAATCTGTGTATTCAAGGAAGTTTTTGCTTGGAATAATATTTTTTGTCCAGGCTGTCTGCAGTATGTCTTTTTGTGGACTATTATTACACCGGCTTTCTGACGCAACCTAAGGGTATGAGCTTTGTACCCAAAGTGTTGATATTCTTTTAATGAATTATCCATTTTTTATTATTTTCAGTATGTCACAGTATGTCTCTCATGCTTTGGCGGCTCTTTGTGGTCAGATTTAGTATGTGAAAAAAGGTTTGATAATGTCTGGGCATAACTTTCCTTTTTGGTGATTGAGGAATTTAATGGCGCTTTTCAAACATTTTGAAATGTGTGGGTTTAAAGGCGTATGTTTAATGGGAGGTCTACTTAGTCTGTTAGCCTGCACCTCCCCTTCTGTGCCACAAGCAGCAGTGTGTTTCAGCAGCACTGTCCTCCCGTTCTGGCTCATCTTAGGGTAAGGAAGGCCTTTCTGTGGGGGTCTACCTGGAGGACAGTGGGGAGCACAGAGGAGTGTGTGTGACTTGGGGGTGTGTGTGTGTGAGTCAGTGAAGGTCTCTTCCACAAGATGGGCAAAGTGGTTAACTCCACTGCTCCCATAGAATCCTTGCAGAGCGCTCATCAACTGAAGGTGGAAAGGTCCCACTGATAATAACAGTGACTCTGGTATTTAAATGATGCGTACAGGATCAAGCATTTATTGAGTGAAAGCTGATATGAGTATGCATATTGACTGCACGGCTAAGCAGTGTCTTATCTGTGTTTTCAAGCGCTGACGTGTCTTAGGCTCTCAGTGGAGACACGTTAACCCTTTGTCTACCCCTTAGAGGAAGACAACAGTAAACGTTTTTATACACACCCAAAAGTAACCCTTCCATCTCGCCCCATATCCTTACCTACCTGTAGTTAAAGACCTGTCCCGCTGCCTCCCTGAACACACACAGACACACGCAGGTTAACAGTGCAGTCACTTCCTGGGGCTAAACGTCCAGGGCAACATCCCTCTGTGTCAGCTCTGCTGTATCTAAGCTTTTCATTTTGGATTTTATTTTGGCATCTGTCTTGTTGATCTACGCAATAAGCAAACTTGTCACATCTCATCAACAGCCTATCAGCCCGAGCGACAGGGGTCCACACACACACCCTTGGCCTGTCAAGCTATGTTTAGGGGGCAAAGAGGCACATGGGGCTTTTACCCTGCACAGAACCAGGCTCTTCCTGGCCCCTAACTAAGCTGACTGGGCACTCTCACGCTCTCCCTCTCTGTGTCTCTGTATGAACACATTTCTATCTTTCTTTGTATCTTTTTGTCCCTATCCATTGTTCTACGTTTGGTTCCTCTCCGCACGTGTTTCTCTGTAACTTTTTGGCTCTGTATAGGTCTCTATTGTTTTGTCTATTCATCAGTTTGTCTCTGTCTGTATCTGTTTTTTTCATTCTTAATTTGTCTCTGTGTCTGTTGGTCTCTATCTGTTTGTTCGTCTATATCTGTTTGTCTCTATCTCTTTATCGCTTTCTCTTTCTGTATCCGTTTGTGTCTATCAGATTTTCTGTCAATTTTTGTCTCTTTGTTTGTCTGTCTCCGTATTTCTTTGTCTCTGTATCTCTTTGTCTCTTTGTTTGTCTGTCTCCGTATCTCTTTGTTTCTGTATCTCTTTGTTTCTGTATCTCTTTGTTTCTGTATCTCTTTGTCTCTGTGTTTGTCTGTCTCTGTATTTCTTTGTCTCTGTATCTCTTTGTCTCTGTGTTTGTCTGTCTCTGTATTTCTTTGTTTCTCTCTCTGTATCTCTTTGTCTCTTTGTTTGTCTCTATTGGCTTCTTTATCATGTATCTCTGTCTTCGTATCGGTCTACCCATCTCTGTATCGTTTTCTTTGTATGTGCTTGTCTGTAAACACATTTCACTGTATGGTGCCTTTGGGAAGGATTAGCTACCTACAGTACTGTACCGATGACACAACAACAGCCAACCTTTTGTGTCAGTTTAACAGCTACTCAGCCTAGGTTTCAAAGGCTGCCCGCTTTGAGCTGTGAATTGAAAGGACGAGATTACATGAGTGTAGGATGTGACTAAATGGAGTGTACAGTTGTACTCCCTCTCTGTCTGTGCGTTTGTCACACAAGGACTGAGTCAGCTGATAAACAGAAGGGTTTGAAGTGACTCCTGTCCTCTTTCTAAGTCTGTGCTAAGGACAAATACATGGGTGGCAAACAAATGTAGTCTTCAACTCGAATTTACCATTTTTTCCTTGGCATAAAAATTCTGTTTTTGTTATGCTTCCTGACTATCTATTCCTCAGATTTTCAGTCATTTGAAGGTATGATTCACGTGTCATGGCGTGCTATGTTGGGTGCAGTAGAGTCTCGGTTTCCGTATTCTTTACCAAAGCAAAGTATGCATCCCTTTATAACGTGCGTTCCACAGGCTCATATATGTGACTGGGGAAATAACCTATACTCCCAAAGACTGTAATGAAAAATTGTGTCAGTTTTATGAATCCCTACATACATTTAAAGCAGACCTATTGAACGTGCACAACAGAAGAGCATAGTTTGTTCTCCCTCAACCAAGATGATTCTGATTTCTTTAATGCTGAAATTACGCTGGTAGAAATCTGAGGAAGAATCCAAATGTGTGTTGTGTTGTTCAGGTTTACCCTGCCATCCAGGCCTACATGGTTAGAATGCTGAAATGAATAAAATGTTTCTCTAGAAAGACATTCCTTTGTGTAACTGATCTTCATTCAAGATTTCCAGTCATGTTTGGCTGCTTCTGTGGGTGTAGAATACATTTGGATTGTTTGTCTTCTGTCCATGCGGATGGACAACCCCCTTTTGGTCAGAACATCTCCCCAGACCTGTCCAGCATAGGGAAAGGGAAATGGTTTGAAAGGGGTTAGGGTGTCATTTTTGGTCTATCTTTTTCAATTTTTTTTACATGTAAGAAAAAAGAAAACACAGACACCATATTTTTTTAAATTGTGTACTGCTTTGTGTTTAATAATGCATATTTGACACACTATTGTATCTTATATACCTATATTATATATTCCTATACTTATCTACAGCTCCCCCCATACAAAATATGAATTGGTATTTAGTCACACCCTCCACGAGGCAGATCGGAACCCTTTGTGTACCGGATGTGGCCCTCGGCTGTTTGCTTGACAGCCCTGTTCTAAAAGTAGAGATCGATGCACCTTTATCTACTCTTCCATTGCTCCTATACTTCATCCTCCCTCCGTCTCTCATCCCCTTCCCTCCGTCTCTCATCCCCCTCCCTCCCTCCGTCTCTCATCCCCCTCCCTACGACTCTCCACCCCTTCATCTCTCATCCCCCTCCCTCCGTGTCTCATCCCCCTCTCTCCGTGTCTCATCCCCCTCTCTCCGACTCTCATCCCCCTCCCTCCGTCTCTCATCCCCTCCCTCCGTCTCTCATCCCCTCCCTCCGTCTCTCATCCC
>JACXGK010005238.1:6020-34052 GCA_016801125.1 Novumbra hubbsi | reverse complement strand
GGGGGCTGGCAGGGGGGCAGAAGGGGGGCTGGCAGGGGGGCAGAGGGGGGCTGGCAGGGGGGCAGAAGGGAGGCTAGCAGGGGAGCCACCAGGGGGGCTGGCAGGGGGGCAGAAGGAGGGCAGAGGGGCAGACTGTGTACAGGGGGGCTGGTTGGACACACTTATTACTAGTGGAGCCTTGAATGGGCCAAAGGAGTGGGGGAGTGGATGCCCCCTCACTGCCTCCTTTCACAAGTCTGTGCATACACACAACCATGCACACACACGCACATGCACGCACACACACACACACACACATGCATGCAAATGTGGATACACAAAGGTGCATGTGCATGCACGCAATCACAGTAGGAGAGAGAGAGACACAGAGGTGACAATGGAGACGCGAGACTCAGCTGTCTCCTTAAAAAGAGGAGACAATGGGAGAACACTACAGAAACAGGGGGCAGCACCTGCCTCTCCCCCCTCCAACATTACCACTGCTCCATCAGCATGACGGGGTGGGGTGGTGGGGGGCGGGGTGCCTGATGGAGGAGCGCCCAGCTCCTTCAGAGTTTATTTGATGGTGCGATGTGCATGAGGTTGGTCTAACTGGCTCTAATTTTAGAGCCCTTCCCTTTGAAGGGTGGATTAAACATCTGGCTCCTTTCATCTCAACAAAGATTACAAGGAGATAGGGTTAGGGTCACTCACCACCAGGACTGGAGCCTTAACAAATAATACCACCGTAGTCTTCTCAAATGCAGAGCATCCACAACTACTCTGCCTTAAGCCCAGAAATCCCATTCCACGGCCAAACAAGCCCTGCTCTTCCTCTGTCAGGGGCTCTGAATTACGCCCTCGCAAGAGGGTGTGTTAAACACCACACATCCTGCTCTCCCCCCAGCAGTGTGTACACGTTCTGGTAGTGCATATTTACGTGGAACATAGTACTGTAGTATTGAGCGTTTGTGTTAGCGTGTGTGTGTGTGTGTACTGGGGCTATACAGATTTCAAAAAGCCTGTGCTAAATCGAAAAAGGAGCAGCTTGCCTACAAATGCATTGGCACAAAACCTGACAGAAAATGTGCATAAAGCATTCCGTGCTTTTGTGGTTGGAAAACTTGTACGTGCTTGTGAGTGTGGTCAGAATGTTGGAGGAGGAAAGGAGCGACTGGGTGTGTGTTAGAGGAGCGTGTGTTGGGTCAGGAGGTCCATCCCAGATGAGGAATGTGGTCCTCCAGACATCTATAGCCCAGTGCCCTATCCCATCCTCTGGTGAGGGTCCTGATTCAGCGGACATTCGTCTCTGTGTACATGCATGCGTGGGGGTTCTGAATTAATGGCTCACCATGAGCTGTGTGGAGATGATGACCGAAAAGCTGGTCCACATACAGATGAACTCTGTGACTGCATCCCTGTGACTCTCTGCCTGTCCCTTTCCCTGAAGAGCAGTCAACCTCCCAGCATCCACTGAAAGGACTCTTCATTCCACCTTGAGATGGGAACCAAACACGGTTAACCACGGTTCTGCCGTCCCAGAATAGATGAGATATGTCATTTTCTCTCCTGCTTCATACGTACAGTGTCAGCGAGATTTTCTCCACAGTCATGTTCATATTGTTAGATAAGGAGTTGAGAGACAAAGTAAGCCAAGCACTTGCTAACAAAAGCTTGCGTCCTCCCACTTAACTCTCATTCTGATAAGATAAAGGAGACATAATGAAGATTTTCCCAAACTCTGTTTTTTTTTATTTTTATAATAAACTGTTTGGTGTCTGAATCTCTAAAGAAGTGATGCCAGCGCCTAAAAAACGTCCCAGATAATATGATTTGAGAATTGGGTCAGAGAATGACTCAGCAGGATGCTTCCTGGCACTTCGTCTCACCCTGGATGTTCAGCGGCTCCCGCATTTTAATGCTCAGCACACCACAGAAGATAATGTACTGACTGTCAAAGAAAGGCAGTGTTGTGCTACTTTCCCTTTACTTTCTGTCACACAAACATGCTAGCTCACAAACCCACTGCCACACTAGCACGCTAGCACACAAACCCACTGCAACACTAGCACGCTAGCACACAAACCCACTGCAACACTAGCACGCTAGCACACAAACCCACTGCAACACTATCACGCTAGCACACAAACCCACGGCAAAACTAGCACGATAGCACACAAACCCACTGCAACACTAGCACACTAGCACACAAATCGTCTGGCACACTTACATGCTAGCACACAAACCTTCTGGCACACTAACATGCTAGGAGGACAAAAACCTTCTGGCACACTAACTTGCTAGCACACCAACACTCTTGCACACTAACATGCCTTGAAAAGATTACTTGTACACGAGTGCTTGCGTCTGTGAGTGTTACTGGGGGGTGTGAGTGTGTGTAGGAATGCTATGTATAGTTTGTGTGGACACAATGGATAGTGGTGTCCCCGGGGCATGGCTGTGCAGGTTGCCTTTTGTTTGTCTTTGATAATGCCTGCAGAAGGGGGAGGGGACCACAAGCGAAAGGGAAATAACATTTTGGGGGGCGAACAGACTGAATAGGTTTCATTTCTTTACTTGGCTGATTGACTTATGGAGGTATGAAAGGGAGCGGCCTGCTGTCATGGGGGAGGAGGAAGAAAGCGTGTGTGTTATGTGCGTGTTTGTGGGCAGACAGGACTCTATCGGAGCATCTGTTGAGGCACGGGCCAGATGGAGGGTGTGGAAGGAGCCTGGCATTGAGGCACGAGCTCCGTTCTCTATCTCCAACTTGCTCCCTCTCTCTCAATCATACCTCCTGCCACAGCAGGGAGGCTCCACCGCCCTGACAGATGTGCCACTACAACACGGAGACCCTGTGGAGGGAGCAATGAGAGACAGACTACCGACCGCTCAAATGACCAGGCCTGCTCACCCCCGACCAGCCGCTCCGACGTGGGGCAGGACGACACATTCTAAGAGACGTGGACACACCCACTCCCACACACACCCTGTGGAGCTTCACCACACAGGGCAGTGAGGACATGGCAGTGGAGACTAGCTGGTAACATGGGGTCGGGATTAGCCGTTACCCTCTCCGTGACTTCCCCTTTTACATCTGTGGGTGCAGTGTGACCAAGATATAATAAGTGAAAATAAGCATTATAATAGACATTCTAAATAAACACTACACACATTTTTAAGTTAATGCCTTAACTTACGACGGTGTAATGTATAATATAGTAAAATAGGAACCGATATGATTGACAAGGGGGGAAAATGGAGGAATAAATTGTATTGACGCTTGTACTCCCCCTCTCTCCATCTCTCCCTCCATCTCTCTCCCTCCATCTCTCTCCCTCCATCTCTCCCTCCTCCTCTCTTGCTCTATATCTCCATCTCTCTCTCCATCTCTCTCTCCATCCCCTATCTTTCCATCTCTCTCTCCCCTCTCTCCCTCCATCACTCACTCCCCCTTACTCCCCCTCTCTCTCTATCTCTCTCTCCATCACTCCCTCCCCTTCTCTCTCCGTCACTCCCTCCCCCTCACTCACCATCACTCCCTCCCCTTCACTCTCCATCACTCCCTCCCCCTCACTCTCCATCACTCCCTCCCCTTCACTCTCCATCACTCCTTCCCCCTCTCTCACTGCCCTTTTCTCTCTCCATCACTCCCTCCCCCTCTCTCACTCCATCTCTCCCTCCCCTATTCTCTCCCCTCTCTCCCTCACTTCACTCACTCCCCCTCTCTCTCCATCACTCCCTCCCCCTCTCTCACTCCATCTCTCACTCCCCCTCTCCTGCAGACTGCTCTGTTTAACCTTACAGAGGACACAGTGAAGCAGCGGTAAGCAGACTGACACATAGAGAAACAGGACACACTGTTCCACTACTTCGCTATCCTTCACTGACACTGTAGACGGTATGTGATTTAAAGTAGCTGGCATGGGAAACAAGTGTTTTTGTGAGTGTGTTTGTATGTGTGTGTGTATGTGAGTTAATGTGTGTTTGATCTGTAGCCTGTAAAGCAGAGCTTTAGGTTTGTGTGCTGCCTTCAGAACTGCCACTTTATGTCTCAGTCCAAGGCAAAGTGTGTCATTTCATGCCATACTGGAGCTCTGCACTGCATTGCTTATAATCACAGAGCTAGTAATTACCATGCAGGGGAGGAGAACCGCAGGGCTGGAACACAGAGAGAACTAAAGGACACACAGAGAGAGGGGGAGAGAGAGAACAGAGACAGAAAGACAGAGGGGGAGAGAGAAAGACGAAAGCAAAAAAAGAGGAAGAAAGAGGATAACAAATAGAGAGAGAGAAAAGAAAGACAGAGAAATGAGAGAGAAATGAGAGAGAAACGAGAGAGAAACGAGAGAGAAACGAGAGAGAAACGAGAGAGAAACGAGAGAGCTCCCAGCTCCGTGGTCATGTCCCTGTTGTTCACTAGTAGATTGTATACTTAGAACCCCCCCACCACACCTCCCCTGCCTCTCTCCAGGTGGCCCAGCTGTTGAGGTAATGGTGTCATGTCTGGAGGGAAGGAGGGAGACGGTCCGGGACTTGGTGAGTGCGTATTACACATGAGTGACCTGGTCCATCACTATGTAGAAACACCTGTCACTCCTTCTAAATCCCTCTCAGGACTATGACATGTGCTCAGAGATGGTCTAAAATAAACATGTCTGCTTTATTTACCTTTTCTAACGGATAACGGATGATGGGAGACAGACTCCCAGCAAAAATACTGCAAGCAGATTACAGATATTTAAAAAATATAAATATATATAATTATTTCTTGTGCTGTCCCAGTTTAGTAAAGTCATGGTAAAGGTTCAGCCGTCTGTAAGGTCTGCCTTCATCACTCATCATCAACCTTCCCACCAGGCTGGGAAACGCACCCCATTTACCCAATCCCTTGAACGCACCCCTCACAGCAGATCCAAATCACCTGAGTACTAATCAGCTAATGCCACTCATGTGCTCTCCCTTTACTCCTGACAGCCTCTATGTAAGCCTGGTCATTCACACCCTGTCCTTTTGAGATATTGTTTGTGTGATTTGCAACTTTGCCACAAAGCCTGTTTGTGCAGTACATTTCCCTCGTCTTAGATAAGTGTGACAGTTTCTCTCTCTGTAACAGTCTCTCTCTATCCTGACCTGTGCCTTCCTGCCTGACAACCTCTCTGGGTCATCCCCTTCTGTACTTCTGCCTCTTGTCTACCTTGATATCCAGCTAACGATCTTCTGCCTGCCCTTCGACTTTGTGCCAGCCGGTCCCTTGATATATCACTGTACCTTCTAAATAAACCTCCTGCGCTCTGCGCTTGGATACAGCCATCCCTCTCTGTGTGCATTCATTACACCACCTGATAGCTTGCAGATAAAAAGTTTGACAACCGATGCTTTTGTAAAGTCCCCTGTCAGACTGACGTTAATCAAATGAAGCGCACATGGCCTGGGGTGTGAAGGCCCCTGGATAATACTGGGGGCGCGGACTAGTGATGTACTGGGTCATATTCAGCATAAGTTGTAGGGCACTGCAGTCTGTGGAGCAGTTCCCATACCAGGCCATCATGCAGACAGTCAGGATGTTCTCAATAGGGCAGTAGTAGTAGTAGTACTTAGAGATTACCCAGGGTGGCAGATTTCTTCTTTGTGTCATTGCAAAGAATGCAACTACTACTCCAGCACCATTTTAACAAAAATCCCCTTTTTTATGGTTTGCACTGACAAATTATCCCAAAAATATTTGGTACAATTAACCAATTTCTTTATGTTGTGGTAGACTATGTTTTTTACCGTATGGTATGGGCAAGTAAAAAACATTTTTGACTCAAACTCCTAGTAGACATCTAACACCTTCCTCTTAATTTTGCCAACCTGCTTAACAATGCCATCAGAACAGATACCTACACAACAGAAGGATGTTGTTTCTGTCCATTGGATAATCTCATCTCCGCTAGACATTCAACCTACTGAATTGAAGGAAAATTCTGAAAACGTATACAATTGTTATAGTTTCACTGGTCATATTTTAGAGAAACCTCACTTCTGTTAGCTTCCATGAATCCGTGCCACCTGCCCAAGTATTGGTGGTCCATGACAAGACCTTGGCTACATGAATGCAAGGACCCCAAAACTGGGGACAGGGCTAGTTTCGCCCTCCGTTTCATAAAGTCTACAATCGTCTCCTTTGTTTGACAAATGTTGAGGTAGTTGCTTTGACAACACGTTGCCAGTTTGCATACCTCCTCCTTGTGAGATGACTCCTGATTGTTTTTTTGTTTTCTGCAAAAGAGGGTGGCTGAGGACATACCACTGTGTTCAGACGCAGGAGGAGGTGTTGTATCCAGACGCAGGAGGAGGTGTTGTAGCCAGACGCAGGAGGAGGTGTTGTAGCCAGTTCATTATCCAGTTGTGCAGGATGGTGTTGTTGTCGAGTTTGGTGGAAACAATGGTGTTGAAAGCCAAAAATGTATAAAGCTGAGCTTCAACTCTTCTGCAAGAGACGATTGGGGAAAAAATCTAGGTTGACAGACACCCCAAAACAACGGTCCTAGAGAATGCCCAAGTAGTAGTTCTATGAGAGCACAACTTATTTTGAACAATGTTTTGAAGCAATGAGTCCTCCATGACAAGAAAAGCCACTCAAGCCTCATTAGACTATTGTGCGAGAGAACATTGTCGTTCCCACGGGAAATGTTTGTTTGTTTACGTACTCAGAGCTGCTCACTGTCTCTCGCTCTTACGTACTGTCTGGAGTTATCCAAGCAAACACACAAGCACCCAAATACACAAGCACACAAGCACACTAACAAACAAACACAAAGGCACACAAACACACAAACAAACTAGCACACTAACACAGGCCTATGAGCTCTTCTGACCAAAGAAGGCGGCCCACAGGAGCATGGGTAATATCCCACGATGAACATGATGACGTCATTGACTGAATCCCAGGCGCTGCCTCACTTACCCTCTCCTCTTATATTTTGGAATCCTTACATGGCTCTTTAATGTAACATACCCGCCTCCTCTTCAACATAGTTTAACGTTCAAAGGTTACAAGAAATCCTTTTCCTGGCTTTCGCTGTAATTCTCTAGTCGACTCCCACATCCTCTGTTTCATCATCCTTCTGAATTGACTGTGTTAGAAAGAAACATGAATCACAAGTTCTGTTCAACCTTTGACCTTTCTGCCTGTTGTTGAAAACTTAATCTATACAGTATGATAGATTAAGGCAGTTTTTCAGAAGCTAGCCTAGGTGTATGAAGTATTAACCAATCCTGTGTTCCCGTGCTGTAATTAATTTGATTAACTTTGTAATACATGGTGGACATGATTTGCAGGAGTGTGTTGTAAACGCAGTGCCTTTTATAATAATGGAGCTCACTTTGCTCCTGGGAACTTTCAATGCTTTAGCAAATGTTTTAGAACTATACCTGATCCATGGAGTCACACAATTTTACATCTGAGGTGTACAGAGAGTTCCTTGGACTTGGCTTGGTTTTTTCTCTGGCATTCGCTTTGAAGTGTGGACCTTATACAGGTGTGTGACTTCCCAAATCAGGTCCAGTCAATAAAATTTACCACCAAGTGGAGTCCAACCAAGTTCTAGAGACTTCTCCAGGATGATCAAAGGGCACCATTAATCTTAGCTCAATTTGGAGTGTCATGGCAAAGGGTCTTTCACATATATGAGATATTACAGATTTTCATATATTCGCACACATTTCTAATCATGTGTCCTTTGTACATTGATGACAAAAAAGTCTGTGACACGGAAATGTCGAGAAAGGGAAGTGCTCTGAATACTTTGCAAAGTATTGAAGGCAAAAGACAGTGCTTTGCTCAAGAGGACCAACCCAGCTTTTAATACAAAATGAAATGTCCTCAAACTGCCTCCAGTTGTAAGTGCACAATAAAACATAACATCTAATGGTTTCAATGTAGAAGCTGCTGCTGGCATGTTGATTATCCCTATAATCCATCTATGAAAACAGACCGGAAGTGGCTTGGACTATGAAAACAGACAGGGAGTGGCTTGGACTATGAAAACAGACAGGGAGTGGCTTGGACTATGAAAACATACAGGAAGTGGCTTGGACTATGAAAACAGACAGGGAGTGTCTTGGACTATGAAAACAGACAGGGAGTGGCTTGGACTATGAAAACAGTCAGGGAGTGGCTTGGACTATGAAAACAGGCAGGAAGTGGCTTGGACTATGAAAACAGACAGGGAGTGGCTTGGACTATGAAAACAGACAGGGAGTGGCTTGGACTATGAAAACAGACAGGGAGTGTCCTGGACTATGAAAACAGACAGGGAGTGTCCTGGACTATGAAAACAGACAGGGAGTGGCTGGACTATGAAAGGTGCATCATAATACAGGACTGTGTCAATGAACAAAAATGAATGTCTTTTAAATATTTAATCCACAATCCCAATAGTCTACATGTTATTACATTGATTGTCCTGAAACTATAAGGATAAGCAACTTGTTTTTTTTATGTTATAGAACAGAAGGGGTAGCAATTTGGAAATATCTACAGTACCATTCAAATGTTTAACATTGTAGAATAATAGTGACAACATTAAAACTTTGAAACCATACATGGAATCTCCTTCAAGACTGTTGGGAATGCATTGCAGGACGCTCCGTCATGAAGCTGGTGTAGAGAATGCAGAGTGTGTAAAGCTGTCTTTAATGCCAAGTGTGGCTACTCTGAAGAATGTAGAATATAAATGTATTCTGATTTGTTAAAAATGTTTTTGATACTGCATGAGTCGTCATGTGTTCTTTCACCGTTTTGACTATAATTTTACAACGTGGAAAATAATAAAAAGAAAAAGGCATATACTTGAATATATTTGTGTGTACTAACCTTCGACCGTATTGTATTTCCATTTTGAATTCTGCATAATTTTTATTTAGTAAACGTTCATGCGTCAGTGTCCCCATGAAGTGTTGTTCTTTCGTTCCTTTATTCGTTCAGAATAAACATCCCTAAAATTGGATTAAATGAGCCCATATACTAAATGTGTCTCACAGGCTTCAGTTGCCCAATATTTGGGCAGAGTGAACAGCAGCTCCACTTAGTTTGAATATTGTAATTTTATGAGGCATGGCCTTGTCATTAAAACGCAGGTTTCCATGGCCTATGTTGGGGGTTCCACTCCAGGGAGAATCTGTCATGGTAAAAAAGCAGTCCCACCCTTCCACTGAGTCCACATGTTGAGGCAGGACTCTTCCCTGCATGGAGAAGAAATTAAAGGCAATGGTTTCTTCTGTTTTTATAAGGTGAGTGATTGGTTTTCATTTGCCGAGGATTACGTCACAAGACTGGCATTGTTAGTCTTGAAGGAACTGTAGGAAAATATCCTAGTGGTATTTATTCAACCACATCATACGTCCCAATATGCCTGTAGTTAGCGTTTCTGTCTCTGTGGCTTTAAGGCCTAGTTGAACATTCTCTGTAGTGACTTTGACCCTCAAAACAGTCTATTCAGAAGTATCCCAGGAATAGGACTGCCCTGTTAGTCAAATACGTTGTTCGGGAACAATCATTTCCTCCTTAATCCAATTCTGTCATGATTTTATTGTTATTCGACAATAGAATGGGAGTGAGTGTACACAGCACACACCCTGTCACTCTTTACACGTCGGTTCGTTTTGGCTCCAGGATTGCGCAAAACCGAACAGTGGCACAGAATGTTCCCTGCCCACCTCCCTCCCTGGCATGACTGAGTGTGCCCGCGTGCCTGCTCCCATGGACCTCATCAGGGCCCGTGGAGACGTGGCGAAGATGGACCATCGGTGACAGGGGGGTGGAGGGGGGAGGCCAGCCGTTTGCTTGGTCTCTGTGTGCTGTCACTGGCCATCCATGTCACCTCTACCGCACACACACACACTTATAAGAACACGTACCCTACACACACACCCACACACACACACTCCAGCTCCTCTCCAAACACATTGCCAGGCCAAGACGCATACCTCGAACAAACAACCCGAAAACAAGACAAGACAGGAACCTTCTCATGTCATCCTCAAACTTAGTCTTAGTCCAGGATATAGGATGCAGTCAACACAATGTAAAGTCTCTGTTGTGTTACGTGAAGGAATAAAGGGGTTTTGACTTTAAATGGAATCTGTATCTATCTGATCCCCTCTCGACACAGAAACACTGTTCGTCAAATTAAGATATCTGGGACATCTTAAATGGCCACTTTTTTGCAATAGAATTGTCCAGCTATTCTACATATTTTGTCATGGGTCATGAGTTTTGTTGATGCAGCGTTAAAGCCAATATCCAAACATTTTGCAGAGGTTCATAAAACATGAATTCATGTAAAATAATCTTTTAGTTGCTTAAAAATATTACAAAATTGCTTAACACAGATCCACTGATCCCCTGGCCAAAACCATTCTATTTGTTGTAGCTGTGGTTCTTTTTTAAATAGACATATTGCTGAGGACTCCTTGCATGACCAGCTGGAGAGGCCCTGGTGTAGAAAATGTGGTTTGGCGTGTGGCTATAGTAGAGTATGGAATGATGGATCAATACTTGGTTAAGGCGACATATGTGATCAATATTCATGCATCTTTTGAAGCCAAACCTCCCTAGTCACATCAGACTAAGCTCATGTGGTGAAGGTCAGAGGAAAGCTGACTTGTGTTAAAATGAACTACAGATCCTCTCTCCCTCTCTCCCTCTCTCCCTCTCTCCCTCTCTCCCTCTCTCCCTCTCTCCCTCCCTGTAGTACCCTTCTCTCTTCCTCGGTGGATGTGTGACAGATCCCATCGGCAGGGTGTCCAGACAGTGGTTAATTACATCCTCTTCTTGCCATCACTCAAAATAGAACCATGCATAATCTCTGGCCTATGATATGTGGATTCACAAAATGGTGTAGTGATTAATGTTAAATACAATGGTGTTTTGTTTTGGCTTTGTGGCCTGAATAACCGAATAACTGCTCGAAAGCCAAAGTGCAGATTGACGCTTGACGTATGTTTCATTTAGTCAATGAAAAGAAATCGACACATTTCCGTGAAGCTACTATGATTACAGATATTCCTGAATGAATCGTGTAAAATGTATATCATACAAAGCCACGGAGGTATAAATATCATACTTCTATGAAATTCTAACCTGCCCTGCTATTGTAAGACTGCTAAGAAGTCTCTATACAATGTCTCTGCCCATGTACGTTTTATACTATTTAGAAACCTAGTCCATACTTACAGGAAAGGTACCTCCAAAATGACACAATATGTAAATCAAGACTCATTTATATTTAAGAATTGTTTCATGCTTAACGCAGAAAGCTAGGAATATCTGGCAAAAATGTTGAGTAATTTATCTGTATCAAAGTATCCAAATCAGCTGGGTTCCATAACATTGTGGATACAGTCTGCACATTTACCTTATAGTCATGATCATTTCATGTCACTGTCCTTCAACTTATGGATCTCAAGTACAACCAATGTTATTGTTTAAATGCTCACATTGAATTTGATGCCAGCAACTCATTTTTAAAAAGCTGGGACAGGGACACCATAAGACTGTAAAGGTTGTGTAGGGCTAAAAACCATACCCGGTGGAATATCACACAACCAATTACAAAATCTAATTAAAAGAATGAGAGAATCTTGAGTTATATCTGTGTGCCAGGAACAAGGCGGAGAACCTTTGGACCCTCAGATGGCACTGCATCAAAACATATTCTGTGGTGGACATCACTACATGTGCCCAGGAACACTTCCGAAAACCATTGTCTGTGATCTCAGTGAACTCTACCATGCAAAAGAAAACCCATACATAAACAACATCCAGAAACGCCAGCGTCTTCTCTGGGCCAAAGCTCATTTTAGATGAACTGAGGCAATGTGGAAAACTGTCCTGTGATCTGACAAGACAAAATTTGAGCAACCTCCCAACTTTTTTGATTGGCAAAGATATTGTAAATGAGAAATGCATTCATATTGGTGTGGTTGCTTCTATTTTAACACAACATTGAAATGAAATATTTCTAGGCTCAAAACAAATCACAGGTCGGAATGATAGTATGGGTTTCAGTGAATTAAATTTGAAGTAAATTTCATTATTATTATTTCTGCTTGAGCTTAGACCATATGTCTGACAGATTGAAGCAGAGGAAATTCTGATCCACCGTTTCCCACAAAGCACTTGTCTTTCCCAGAAAATTCAATTTTCTGCATCCTCGGTAGACCATGATGTTCTCAAATGTGCCCGCTGTTCCATTTGTGACAGAGCTGGGCTGTTTTTGTGGTTCCCATGGCGAGACTGTGGCTCTAGGTACAGTATGGTGCAGGCTCAGCAAAACACAGAGAGCGATAAAGAGTAAGAAAGCGAATGATGAGGAAAAGGAGACAGAGACGAAGGATTCAATTAGACTTAGTAGGAGCTTTCCTCCAGAGGCAGGAGTGAATCACACTGCCAGACCACTGGCCTCTCACACACCAAAGATCTATTTGTTGGGGGATTATATAGTTATAAACCGATTGACCTTAATTCAACAATTCACACTTGGTCAGCTCTGATACAAAACTTGTTCAGCAGGATCCTGACTGTAAACAAACTGTTGTGCTGGGATCACTTTGACCTAAAACAGCACAGCTTTTTGCCTATTTCCAGCTTTAAAGTAGACATTTCTGATCATCAAAGCCATAGAGATATCAGTGAAATTGTTTAAATAGCACTTGCAACATACAGTATGGCACATGAGATACTTAGGAGAAATGTTATCAAGAAGAAAAAAAATAGGACAGGAAGTAACCATGTGCATTATCATAATTATGATTATTTAAAGGGTAAATAGTGTGACTGAGACAAATTACACTCTAATCTCTACCAGTCAATTACCCCCTTACCTTAAAATGGGCTTTTATACACTCCAACAAGCACGTCTATTATCCCCATTCGGTATTAGCACATTAGAGAGATAGCGAGAGTGGCGGTGGGGGGGTGAGAGGCAGGGAGGGAGCGAGGGCCAGAGGGGAAGAGGGAAAGGCAAAGCACGGGAGGTTTGTTTTAATGTTGGCCATTAAACTAAATGAGTCCTGTGAAATGGGAAACAAACAGGAGGCTCTAGAGTGGTGCCAACATCAACAGAGGGAACCACTATCATATGATTGTGGTGTTTATCACACCTCTCCATCTCTTACGGTATGAGACAGTCACATTTCCCAGTCACATTGCCATTGGGACACTGTTTTGGAAAATACCCATTTTAGATTGAGGGCCAAATGCATTAAGGGATCAAGATCTTTGATTAGAAATTGGGCAAAGGCTTTCTGAATTCAAATAAAACTAGAAAATAGCGACTGATGGTGATGTAAGTTTAAATAATCATCTTTCTTTAAATCAATGAAACATATATCTAAATACTTGTGTGTTTGAAACAAAAGACACTACTCTTTATCAAGACTTCGTGGCACCTGGTTAACTGGGCCATTTCTGAAAGAGAAGATCATTCCATCACAGATAATGAAGTCGATACGTAAACTCCCTTTGGAGTTTCAATTTCACCCCCAAACAGGTGTGCACACGTGGTTGCCATGCAAACCTTATTGACTATGCATGTCATAGACACATTCTCCAAGCCTGGAGGTGGAGGGCCACACCCCTCCATTTCCTCGGTGTTAGAATGATCTACTCTTCCGTATTGCACTGATGATAAGGTTCTTCACCTACTATACTGCCAGTAACAGACTGCCAGCAGACAGTGCCTTCAGACAGTGGGTGTGGGGTACCCTGTGGGTGTGGGGTATTTAGATGATGTATAGGAAGCCCGGAATACAGCTCATTGTGCTGTCCGGTGGTACTGTCTTAATTACGTAATTAACCTTCCTCAACTGACCAATGAAAACAAGTCGCACCTCAGCCACCTCAGCCATCCCCTTGGACGCACCTCAGCCATCCCCTCACCCACTCCCGGTCCCTTCACTTCCAGAGTGGGTCTATACGGTTTAATTGCTGGTAATCACTCACAGGCTGTTTGTACATGACTAATAGGCCCATTACTGGTGGGGCAGCGCATGGTACCAGAGTTGACACACTCTTGGTTTTGGACGATTTCTCTGTGTGTGTGTGTGTGTGTGTGCTGCGGAGGGTGTCTGGCCTCCCTGTGTCATGTCTAGCGTCATTCGATTGTAAAAACAAACAACAACACGAAAGAGAATTGCCGCCCTGCTCGTGTAATGTATTAGTCGCACCTCCCCAATTCAGGGCGTGTGTGTTTGGGGCGCGTGTTTATATGTTTGCGTGTGTGTGTGTAATAACCTAGCCTGCCTCTCCTTAGTCTCGGAGGAGGCAGAGAAGCATGGCGATCTGAACACCTCCCCATGCGTCACCGACCGCTCCGGCTGGTTACATAACACAGCGGTAGAACAACCCCCCCCCCCAACCCCCCAGCCCACCTCCCCCCAAAGACAGCACGCAGGCCGAGGAGCTCACTTTGCCACAGGGGTTAAACTCTCTTCCCCGTTCCTCGCAGGGAGTCGGGGGGGGGGGGGGGGGACACACTAGTTCAGCTATCACTGTCACTCCTGATCACAGGGGGAGAGGATGAAGCAACAACCAAGCATCTCGCTGATGATTCTTGCTGAATCCTACGGCATTGCACATAGGGGAGGTAGACGGTGAGCATGGGGAGATCAGTGAGGCCAATGTTCCCGTACGGATGGGTTTTACATTCCTACGTCCCTTTGCACCAGCGTTGTCAGTAGACGACTGCAGTCTGCCGACGAGGCGGCTGAATCTGTTTCCCAGCGCGGTGTCCAAAATGAACCAAGCCAATAAACCCTTTTAATTACTGAATCATTCATTCAGCTTTTAAAACAAAGCCTTGTTGTCAACGGGAACCTTGTATAATGACAAAAGGCTGGATGGAGGCGAAACTTGACAACTGTGTGATGTCGACTCACAACTCACTAATGATCCGGGGACGGTTCCTTGCAGCATTCTTGTTGTTGCCCTTGTTGTTGTTGTCGTCTTTGTGCCGGGTTTGACGGGTTTCCACATGTTGGCGTGTGTTTAAATATACAGCATGGGTGTTTGTTTGGTAATGGGAAGTTTGACCGAACGTGGGCTGTGGCCTTGAAACAACAGAGAATGCTGAAACAATTCCCCAGGAAAGCATCTCTCCCTACCCTCGCTCAGCCCGAACACTCAGCCCAGCCCGAACACTCAGCCCAGCCCGAACACTCAGCCCAGCCAGAACACTCAACCCAGCCCAAACACTCAGCCCAGCCCAGACTGCAGCGTGACAGTGCCTCTGGGTGCCAACTGCATATGTCCTGATAAAGCACTGGGAGACATCTTTCATGTGGAATTCAAAGGAGAGTTGCGGCTGATTTTATGAGCCATTTTGGTATAGGCCAAACCCAAGGCAGCAGAGTAGGAAAGTGGAGGAAAGGAAAGAGATTGCAGGCTCGAAGAAAGGAATAGGAATGTTACATGGGGGGGTGGATGAGTTGTTCGGGTTGTTTTGAAGATAGCAACAGTCTGGTCATTAGTGAAGGTGACCGGTGCAGAGTGGGGGTGGGGGAACAGAGTGGATCTCCTCGTTAATCCTCACATGACCTTCACGTGGGGGAGTCGCTGGGGGCCTGGGCCAAGCGATGGGGACAGCGGAGAGACAGAAGGAAATAGGTGCAATCTCAGGATGTGCTGATGAGTGGTTTTTTCGTGGGACAGGTTTGAAGGATGAGGGCGTTGTGTGGAGATAAATTCCCTCCGTATTAAATGTGATGGGAGAGGGCTGTTGGATAGCCCTGCTGCAGTCTAGTCTGAAGTCAAGTAGCTGACAGGTTGTCATTGGCCAGGTGGAAAATAAAATGACTCTCTGGTCTAGCAAAGTATCAGTTCAACCGCCTGGTAAGACTCCAATGGCCTTGATTACAGTACACACTGAAGCAGATGAGCTGTTAATTGAGGTTTGTTGTCTTTAGTGTGAGTCCTGTATGGTGGTAAGGGATTAGTACGGGTGCTGCTGAAAGATTGATTGTGATTAGGCCCTGGGCAGTCAAAGGAAGGGCCCTCTAATCTACGTACTTAACCGAGTGGGATGTTCCACTGTCAAAAGCAGATTTCTCTATTCTAAACCCACACTATTCCAGACACTTGCTCACTGTGCGGGACTAACAACATCAAAATAAGAGTTGGCACATGGTTACTGTTAATGCACAACACCTACTAAATGTCTATTCATCCAAGCCCCAGCCCACACGTTCTGACATGCTTCAATCAAGGACGTAACCAGGTAAGACACTGAGAACACGTTTTGTTTTACACTGTCAGGGTTCTACGGCGGGCCTCACGGGCCCCCAGGCTGGTGCCACTGCTCCCTGTACTTTCCACACCCCATCCCAGTGAATAATGTATAACACCTGGTGAAGTAGCACACATCAATAATGAATACTGTCTCTCTGGCGTGATGTCAGTCACCCAGAGGCAAAGTTGTTGTAGAACTTAATGCCCGGCTTTACTACTGTCTTGGTTGTCTACATGGCTACAGGATACATGCAGAGTAACAATAACTGTCTTGGTTGTCTACATGGCTACAGGATACATGCAGAGTAACAATAACTGTCTTGGTTGCCTTCATGGCTACAGGAAACCTGCACAGAGTAACAATAACTGTCTTGGTTGCTTTCATGGCTACTAGAAACCTGCACAGAGTAACAATTACAGTCTTGGTGGTCTACATGGCTACAGGAAACATGCACAGAGTAATAATTACTGACTTGTCATTTACACATACTCTCAATATTATCATATATGTTATTTAATTTTTGAATGGGCGCCCCAGGAGGTGGATCCTTCAGCTCTGATTGGTTGCCCATCTCATTGCCTTCCTAAACTGGGCCAACTTGGAGCACAAAGATCCGCACCAAAAGACATCAACATCACACCCAGCCAAGTTATTTCTCACTGTGCATCAGTGTTAGAATGTATTCTATTGTTTCAACCTGTTATTCATCAACAACATCCCAACTCCGAATTATGCTGCAACCTCCGGGAGGTGCTTCAGATCACCTTATTATTAGAACCGTAGCTGTGACAGTTAGGGGACAGGAACACCTTGTGTTA
Organism: Novumbra hubbsi; assembly: GCA_016801125.1. Classification (NCBI taxonomy): domain Eukaryota; kingdom Metazoa; phylum Chordata; class Actinopteri; order Esociformes; family Umbridae; genus Novumbra; species Novumbra hubbsi. The sequence goes on along the minus strand of JACXGK010005238.1, from coordinate 16,978 downwards.
TTATAGCTAAATCAATCCAACACAATGGCTGTGTCCCAGGTGGCTGGGACCTCTGATGACCTTTAGTCCCCTGCTTTCAGAATGGTTCTCCAGAAGGTACTTCCTGTCTCCAGGCTTAGGAATAAACCAGCTGGAGGACGGAGCGTACATCACCCTCGTGTTTGGCACAACATCAGATATGTTTTCAATGTGGCGTTCCCTGGGGGAGAGATCTGATGTCCAGAGACACGTCGGTGTGTAGAATAGATCATCACCACCTCCCTCTCAGAGATACTGGGCCCACAGGAAACCACTTTTCAGCAGAATTGCTGTTGTTTGTGAGTCATGACATCCCCAGGAAGCATTGTACACATCTTCCTGTGTTCATCCAGTTTCAGGGTACCCCCGACCTTGGGGAAGGGGAACAATGAGGGAAGGAAAAGACAGGAGAAATGAACATTGGCAGATGTTGATCATTCTGCACGGTCCAGCAGATGTGCTGCAATAGCATCGTTCACACAGACTGGGTTCTGAAAACGCCGAAGGACGTGGAACGAGAAGTTGACCCCCCCACCCCAATTAGGGGAGTGTTTGCAGCCGAACACAGGCTTTTGCTGTTTGGAACATGAGCCCAGATTGGTAGTTTGTCACCTATAACAGATACACTTTCAGATACACATCCTATTAAGGTATGCATGAACCCAACACACATGGGAGAGTCTAAATCTCTCCATGTTTGGGAATATTCGACCGGATCCTTTAGTGAATATATTGTCTGCCTTATGAGCAACAGGAGACAAGCTGATGTGTTTTGCTTTTCTATAATAAGGGCTATTCAATAGCTTTCTCTGCACACATTTATATTCACACAAACCTGGTGTGAATATTTTCTGGCAACACAGGAAGATGGAGAGGTTTAGAGAAAAGCTGTCTGGTTTCTGTTGTAGAATTTGCTTTCCCCAGTGATCACTCCGAAAGTAACAATGAGCCTATTTAAATTACAACAATTGTTGTGACAAAAATGTAATTTAAATAACACTGACATAACATTTAAACATAATGTTCACATTTGCGACGCGCCTCTCAAGCTGCACCTGAGGCCCGCCTTAAGACACTACACAAGCAACACTTTGGACAGAGACATGAACCAGGAGGCCACATAAATCACTGACTACCTAGGAACTCCCGTGGCACCGTCCTTCTAAAAAGTGCTGTTGTTTATGATAGGTGACTGGCATTTTTTTCATCTGGCAGAAAGATCAAACTTTCTGTGTCCCCGCTTGTACCACTCCTTTATACATTGAGTGAGATATCATCTTAAAGCGTTAATTGCTGCTGGAAAAGTGTCCCATGTTACTTTGGAAGGCAATGTTCAAAATGTACACTGACTTCTTTACACAAATAAGTTGGATCTTTGACACAAAACTGGCAACAGGTCTTGTTCTTATTAATAAAACTATCTTAGTGTCACAAACTCAATATTGTACCTCTCCTGCTGTTGGATAGATTGCCCTCTAGTTACAATATTTTGTTTAAACAACTACTGGTAAAACCAATTGATGGAAACTGGTTAAAGTGATTGATGGAAACGTTTTGCAACTGAAGACGAAAGTAGTCTTTAACAGAGTAAAACATTCCATTCAATCAGTAGACCTACAACTTTCTTGGATTATCTAGCATAATCCTCAACTGGTTTCATTGCAATATGACTGGCAGACAAGAATGTCTCACTCTTATCTACTATATATCTACTTTCTTCTGAGGCCTTATGTTTACCATACATGCTGCTTCTCATCAATTCAGGCAGATATTATAGCAGTTAGAGCATCTGAGCAGATTTCCCCCTCACTTCCTCTATATTTTGCTGATAGAGATTGGACATGAGAAAGGCCCATATCTGTCAATATACGTTCTTACACTTCACAGGACCAAAAGCCAAGCAATTAATTCTAAGGAACTTTCCGTACACCTCAGTTATAACACCCCCATAGACTTTGGAATTATGTCGAACTATAATTTCATTTTGTAACGCATTGAATTTCCCAGGGAAGGTTACACTGAACAAAATCCAGAGGTCCTTGAGAAAATCTTTTGAAGAAAAAAAGAAAATCAATAAGTCTATAACTACAAAAATATGTAGCTAGTGAAAGGGTTCTGAATACTTTTGAAGACACTGTATAACATACTGTATCTTTTTCACTTTGGAAATCAGGAGTAGGTTGTGTACATTTGCAAGGAGATACTCTAATGTATTCTATTTTTAGATTTAATTGTAAAGCAGCAAAACACAGCCAGATTTGAAGGTGTTGCACGGGGTGTGATGGATTAAAGGGATACTGAGACGGTAACAACCAGACTAACAGACTGTCTAGATGCAATCAAGAGATGGTTGCAGTTGAACTTAAAACTTAAAAACATTCCATGTGCTTACTGGATCCCTTGTTTTACCACCACAAATCTCTGTGTTTTTCTTAGTTAAAGCACACCTACACACAATGGTTCAACTGTGTAGCATTGCTCAAATAAGGTACTACACTGTTAAGTCTCAAATTTACTAAATAAGATAAAAGATGAATGTGTTATTTTCAGTGTAAAATATCATACTGTATTTTGTTATTTAAGGACGAATTGCTCTTGTGTTGTTCCATAGAAATAGGAAACAAATATTACAACTATTAAATAAAATGTCCACTACGCTGTTTGTGTGAGTTTTGATTGATAGTCATGAGGGTAGATCTAGTTGATACTTAATACCGACTACAATACTCAGAGTATTGGGACAGCCACATGCCCTCACATACCTCAGTCCCTCAGATTATGCTCTACTACATTTAAAAAAACACCACCAAAACCAAGTTGGAATTGTCCCTGATAATCCAGGTCCAACAACTGCTTAGGCCTTTTTTCTTACCCACAAATGTTAAGGAACACGGTAAAAACCCATTGAACAGGAAATATAAAGTGCAATTTTGGGACATATGTGGTCTGAATACTTGAATGCTCTCCGCCCACTTCAGATACATCTGGTCTGTATGTCAACCCATCGATTACAGTGAAAAGCATGACATGAAGTGCAGCACCTTCTTATAGGCAACATGAAAGAGTGCAAGAACATTCTACTTTGTTGGAGATCTTAAGAAACGTAAAGCCTACATCTTGTGACCGTAGTACAGATCTAGAAACACCTGGTAGGATCTATTCAGAGAGAGATCAGGTCTCTGTAGTGCTTGGTCGGTTAATAGTAAAACCTTAAAATCAGGATTTACCAGGAGGCCAGGCTGGCAAAAGAGCAATTTTGGAGGGGGCAGCGCTAGTAAAGAGTTTGAATACAGATTAACCAGAAATGTTAAGAATACAACTTCCATTCCATACAAATGTTCATTAATAAAATACAAATAAAGAATTACCCTGCATGTTATCAATCTTTCAGTGTTTGTCCGTCAAATCTATTATTATAACGTAAAATAATGTGGGACTATTGTCAGTAATTATATTTAGTCAAAAGCACAGAGGTCATGCATTTTAGAGGAGGGAGGATTTATCAGGTCGTTTGGTGTTTATTTGACCCCATGCATGGAGCCCCCAGGCTGGTATTACATGCCTACAGTGCTCATGGTACTGGGGAGGGACTGTGACATACTGTAGATGCTTTTGAGAGTGCCATTTAACAGCTGACAACACTGACATACTGCCCACACACTAGAGTTAATACCAAGCCATTACTTTCCCACACATCCACACAGGCTGACACATTGATCCGCCTGTTGAAAAACTAACAACCTTCATTTAGCCGTGCTGTAACAGGCAATTTGACCACAAGAGAATACCTCCACATGCTTTCAACATGGATAAAATAGGCAATTTAGGGGAATGAGTGGCAACACAATAGCCTCCCCCTCACCTCAGCCTGGATTATACACAGTCAACTCAGATAGCAGCTAGGCTACAGAGCTGGAAAATTGTATCATGGCTAATTAGCGCAAAGGTAAATCCCTGTCAGGAACATCTGAAATCAATGTAGCTCGTACTCCAGACAGATGAGCTCAATTCAAGGTGCCTTTCTCACGATCCCTGGGACCCCGGGGGAAGCCTGGCTGATCAGTGTGGAGAGAAGGCCCACTCCCAGAGGTTCCCCTGAGTCTGGACCCACTTCTGCCCCTCAGAACACACATGACTAGAAAGATCCTTTAACTAGAATGTAGGCACAGACTGCAATCATGTCACGGCTACAGAGATCACTTTTATCATCCTTCCTGTCTGTACCAAGGACAATCCAGCCAAACATAACTGAAAAGAGTCCTACCAGTACTAGAAATACATGGGGAGATTTTGATAGAATGTTGATAAAAAGGGGGAAAAACACTCATACGGGGTAATACCTTCTACCTACTAAACAGATTTCACCACACCCACCCCATTGCTCATTCTCTACAGAAGACCATGAAGATCTCACCTAGAAAATGATTTAGTGCATGTTTCAAGTCTAAGATCTAAGATGTGTTCTGTAGTATTTCATGATTCAGTGAGTAAATTGCTCTACTCAAATGTATTTATATTAAAAACCCAGCTGGGATGTGCACAGACCTTCAGAGAGGCATGTGCCACAACTACAAAAAGGTTCTCCTGGATTTATGCAGCAAAAGTAATGAACAGGACTTATTCTTTGATTTGTTCTGAGCCGTGGAATGTGGGACTTACCTGAGTTTTGCCATTTTATACATCCTGACATCCAGGTTCCCAAGTCCACTTGGAACTGTTGCTATGAAACATGGCCGTAATGAAGACGATGGGATAAAAAAAAGTAAGCCGCTGTTGTGCTTATGAACATTTGGGTATCAGGTCCAGTCCAGGTGATCCAGAACTCCCTGCCAATAGAATGACAGGTAGATAGCGTGGGAGGGCTGAGTGAGCTTGAATCCTGTCTGTAGGGAGAGCAAAGAGAAACCTGGCTCAAACAGCCCCAGGCATATGCTATCTATAGGAACATGATAACCCCCATCCCCTTTAGCCACCCACCCACCTTTATTCTCCCTGCTCACCCAGCTCCCAGAACGCATTGTGAAGAGGTTGAGAATAGGGTATGTTTACTCCCTGAACAGTAATGGAAATTGAATATGGGGTTAGATGGAACGGTAGATTTCCATGGTAAATAAAACAAAAACTAAATCTTGTTGCAAGAAGGCAAACCAGAGATATCACATTAAGGATCTCCTTTAATTCTGCTATGAAATACAGGAAAGTGAAAAATGTTTTTTAACAATAGGATCCCTGGCATTACTGCAGTACAATTCATCTAAATCCTAACAGCGGATGTGAAACGTATTCATTATTTTAGGCTTTAAGATGCATTACAGGGTTTCTGGCCACGGGTTGTAAGTGTTGCTGTAGAGCAGCAAATTGGATCACACACATGCAAAGAACATAATACAACCCTGTTTCCTAAAAAGTTGGGATGCTGCAGAAAATAAATTAAAAAACAACTATAACCTAAGGAATCAATACACACGGAATAAGACACAACAAACTAAACATAAGGCATGCGTCAAACAAAGACTGACAACACAGAACCACTAGAACAACCAGATACACCTAAATAGGGTACGTGATCAGGGAAAGAGGTGAGGGCGATAAACAACAAAACAAGTCTGTGATCCAATCGAGGGAGGCTCGCAAGCCTACTATGCCAGGAAGTGACAATATTTAACTGAGAATAACACAAAGACAACATATCAAATGTTGAAACTGAGAAATATTATGGCTTTTGTAAAAATACATGCCCATTTTGAATTTGATGCCAGTAACACATTTTAAAAGAGTTTGGACAGGGGCATGTTTACCACTATGTTGCAACATCCCTTCTTTTAACAATACTCTGTAAGCGTTTGGGGAATTAAATCAATTGATGCAGTTTTGAGAGAAATGTATTACCTCCTTGCTTGATATAGGATTCCAGATGCTCAACAGTTGGGGATCTCCATGGTCGTATTTTTCTTTCCTAATGCCCCAAAGGTTTCCGATGTGTGTCAGGAGTGGACTGTAAGCAGGCACCCAGACTCTTTTACTACTGAGCCATGTTGTTGAATTTGTTTAGGCCTTCCCTGATAAAAACGTAGTCTGGATGGCAGCACATGTTGCTCTGAAGGGCTGTACATATTGTTCAGCCATCACAGTCTTCACAGATGTGCAAGTCAGCCATGCCATGTACAATGATGCACCCCCATACCATCAGGCAACATTTCTGGATTTTGTTTATTCACTTTCATTTGCGAATGAAGCAACAAACTGTGTTCACAGACACAGTCTTTCACAGAGGTGTGAACCCCTCCCATCTTAACTTGTGAAAGACTCATCCCCTCTGGGATGATCTTCCTATACCCAATCATGTTACTGACCTGTTGTTCCCGCACCAGACTTTTTGGAGCATTAAACAACTTTTCTATTCATTTGTTGCCTCTGTCACCGTTTTTTTTAATTGTGTTGCTGGCATCAAATTTAAAGTTGTCTTTGTACCATTTTCTACTGGATATAGGGTTTAAATGACCAACACTAAGAGCATACATCCGAACAGAGTAGTGTCCAGACAGTCTCTGAGGGGCTTTTGGGGAATTGTCCTCCTCGTGTCGTAAAATGTGAGCCCAACAGAGACCTGACCAAGACAATAGATTCATAAATCAGACATTTCATTTCAGAGGAATAATGTGCTGTGAAGACCTCCCAGCAGCTGTACTCACACAGAATAACATTTAATCAGCCAAATCCAGCCTGTTTTAATTCATTACTGCCTCTTCTAATGAAGAGAAAAATGAGTGACTGGGTATTTACAGGAGAAGACTGTCTTAGCGCAGCTGTTACCACCCCCTCCCCTCCCCCATAGTTAACCTGGTGCTGCAGGCTGCAGCCTGGATCCACGGAGGAGAAGTCCAGCTCCAGCTGGGGCAGGGAGTACTGAGTTTGGTTCAACCACATATTCGACCATGATTCAACTAAAATTCATATCCTCACATGTCAGCCCATGGCAACAGAAAAAACGAAGTAACAACAACAACAAAAAATGTGTGTGTGTGTATGTATGTATGTATATGTGTATGTATGTGTGTGTGTATGCACAATGCCCCACAGAATTACAGGAACCCTTGATACTGATGACCAAACAAAGGCTACAGAGAAAATGTTGGTTCCCAATATTAAGTATGGCGGTCCCCAATATTATGAAAGAAAAATATTCAAAGCAAAATCTTGACTGTACATTGTGTAATTCGTTGAGAACAAACATAAATGTATCAATTGTCAATAAAATCCTAAATCACCAACCGATTGTGGGCTGGATTCCTATCAAAAATCAAAGTAAGCAATTGAAATCACAGGCTGTTCCAACTTGTACATTTCTTTATGGCAACTCGTAATGTTACTCAGTAGTGTATATGGCCCCTTGTTCCTGTAACCACAACTAACAACATCTGGGCATGCTCCTGATGAGATGGCAGATTGTGTCCTGGGGACCTCCTCCCAGGTTTTCAGAACTAAGAAACGAGAGGGCCAGTCAATGGTTTCAATGCTTTTGTCATCTAGGAACTGCCTACACACTCTGGTCACATGAGGCAGGACATTGTCCTGCAGGAGGAACCCAGGGCCCACTGCACCAGCGTAAGGTCTGACGATGGGTCTGAGGATTTCATCCTGGTACCTAACAGCAGTAAGGGTACTGTTGGCTATGACCAGATGGTCTCTGCAACCCTCCAAGGATATGCCTCTTCAGACCATCACTGACCCACCGCCAAACCAGTCATGCTGGATGTTGCAGGCAAAATAACGTTCACCATGCTGTATACAGACTCTTTCACGTCTGTGTGCCCAGTGTGACCCTGCTCACACTGTGAAAAGAACGTGGTGCCAAAGCTTGCTGTTGCCTCTCCAGTGCACTTTCATTTGCACCAAAACAGGTTACATAAATTTACAATTGCTTAATGATTCCTAACTGGGCAGATACATATCCTCAAAAGTTAAGTGACTTGGTGTTATATTGTGATGACTAAGTGTTCCCTTATTACTTATACTTATACTTATGTTAGTATTACTTATTACTGAGCGATGTATAATAAATTGTTATTTCCTTATTTTTAGCAGCTAATTAGCATGTAGCCCAAACTGATCTCACACATTGGCAATGTTTGTGGTACTGGAATTATGATAATATATAAATTAGAGTTATTGAGGTTTATGTCACAGTCACAAACACAAATCTGATTAATTGTCTGCATACGGTATTGCATTTCAATGAAATAGGTGCCAATGAAATGGGTTATATTTTGCACAATATTTTGGGATAGGTGTGTGTAGGGTGATGGGAGGGATGTGTGTTAGCCAAAGAGACCTGGGCCCTGACTACACTCTGTGGGCATCAAGGGGAGGGAGTTTGACTACGGCAAGTTGTTTTAAGTCTACTTATGTTCATATTTTTCAAATAACCACTATCTGTCGGTCTACGGGTGAAGCTGCACCAGCCTATGCTTGCTGACATTAATACATTAGCCATACTTTGTGAACGAACATCTTTTACTATTTACTACTTTCCATTTTGCTTGAAAACATAGTCCTTTTCTCAATCTTGTAGACAATGGGTTCTTTTCATTCTTTCTCAGCGGTCAGAGACACATTAGGGGCCTGTCATCCCGTCTTGCTGTCTCCCGATCAACTTAACTCCAGTTTATTATTTGTGGAAGCACTTTTAGCTAGGACTCCAGCAGTCTTTGAATGTGTCCCAATCAACATCTGGAATTTTGGATTTTTTTCCCACTCTTCTTTACAGAATATTTCCAGCTCAATCAAACTGCACCTTAATTTGTTATTTGTTTGGAACCGTTGTCATGGGCAACGAGGCAACCCGTGGGCAACGAGGTTAGCGTCATTATATCTTGGTATTTAGGGATCAAGGTTTTATAGACATTTGATATTCCTTGTTGTACATTATTCTCTGCGCTCCTCTAACCCAGTTGTCTATATTCTTGATGTACAAGGGTTGAAACAGTGCATCTTAGAAAGGTACTAAGCTAGAGTCTGAATAGACATGGATGTTTCATCCATGTGTGTAGTGGTTCTCCCCCAACAAGCTGAGCCTACTTGTCAGATTTCTGGGTCATATTTTCTTCTTTCTGATCTTGATCTTTCTTATGTACAACTTATACCGAGACTTTTTATCGCTAATTTGGTATTTTGTATGAAAAAGTGGGATGGGCTCCATGCAAGATGAGAGATTTAAGGCATTTTTGCCAGCATCTCACATCACTTAGAGTTAAAACAGTTCATTAAAACACAAGAACACAGGATTAGTTTGTACTGGACATAAAACGGGTAGCCGCTGGACTGTATTGCTTCATCTTGCCCCATTTAAGTGGAGCATTAACAGGCTTTACAGACAGAGGTTGTAAATGAATTTCTCACTACAAGAACAATGTGTCTGCTTGGATTGGGTGGTTTGCATTGGGATGTCATTTTTGAAGAACTGTATTTATTAAGCACTTAGTGGAAATGTTCTATTATGAGAAGCGCTAAAAAAGAGAAAGAATTATTATTATTATTTTATATTATATTTGACAGTATATTGAATGTTTGTTTTCTATCATCTATATTATTATTTTGTTTCCAATGTAAAAATTAACTTGTCTGATTAAATAACTTCAAAAGAAACTTGAAATCTTTTTAAGGCCACTTTCCAATTACGGATTGGACAGGATGATCAGGAAAAGCAGTAGAATAGCTTCGTATTATATTAGTCCTTCAGACGAAGCTAAGCATATTGATTTGGCTGATATTAAGACTGCGAAACACTTCATGGTTATGATTCCCAAGCCTTATTTAAATTGCAAAGTTGATTCCAAACTGAATATTCATTAGCTGACATAAATATCCTGTTTCTGAATATTTATGATGTTTAGGAGAACATGGAGGATTTGGAAAAATTGTCTTCTACACTTCTGAAGGAGCCTTCTATTGTTCTCTGGGCTCTTGTGGATAGTTCCTCTTGTTGTCAGAGTATAGTTAAGTGTAAGTAGGCGATGTCAGTGTAAATAAACTAGCAGTGAGGTGTTTTTCCACAGAAAACAGCCGTAATTCAATAAAGCCACATCAAATGCAGCAGGTCTGTACACCAGTTAAATGCTATTGTTCTCCATGGCCAATCAGCACAGTCCCTGGGTAGATGTCATGTCATGTCTGGGGCAGGGGCTTTCCTCTGGTGCTGCTGGATCCTGTTCTCCTTGATAGACCAATGACTCATCCATCTGACTGTCATTATGTGTTGTTTTGTTTGCTCTCAGTCTGTGTAATGGCTGGTGCAGACATGCCTGCCAGTCTGTAAAGTCTATTACACAAACACCCACAAGTGCCATTGATGACCACAGGCACAAATATCTTCCTACTATGACCATGTCCTCCTCCCACCTCTGCGTTTGAGGCCATAGCGACACACTAGTCCTCCTCCCACTTCTGTGTTTTATGCCATAACAATGCACTCGCTTTTGGAGCAGAGAATCAAAGGGCTGAGTAGGAAACTGATCTCCACTGCAGGGCAACCCAGAGACCTGCGCTTAACACAATACACAACACACTAGCATCCACAGTACACCCACAGACGTAGACAATACAGTACACCCACAGACGTAGACAATACAGTACACCCACAGACGTACACAATACAGTACACCCACAGACGTACACAATACAGTACACCCACAGACATAAACAATACAGTACACCCACTGACGTTGACAATACAGTACACCCACAGACATAAACAATACAGTACACCCACTGACGTTGACAATACAGTACACCTACAGACGTAGACAATACAGTACACCCACAGACCTAGACAATACAGTACACCCGCAGACGTAGACAATTCAGTACACCCACAGACGTAGACAATACAGTACACCCACAGACGTAGACAATACAGTACACCCACAGACGCAGACAATACA
>JACXGK010005237.1:14247-34151 GCA_016801125.1 Novumbra hubbsi | reverse complement strand
CCCTGTGTTTCCTGTGTCTGGCGGTTTGTCCCTGTGTTTCCTGTGTCTGGCTGTTGGACCCTGTGTTTCCTGTGTCTGGCGGTTTGTCCCTGTGTTTCCTGTGTCTGGCTGTTGGACCCTGTGTTTCCTCTAGGTCATTATTCCTACCGTTACACGACTGTTGCTGCTTGTTGTCCCTCCCAGCCTGTAGTTGTTGTAGGCCAGATGGCTGTAGGGGTTGTACCCCACAAACCCGGGGGTGTTGGGCAATTGCTGATGGGAACAAATGAGACAGAATCACGAATGAGAAATGACATAAAAGAATGGTTTAAAGCAAGACAAAATCAATGGAAAACATGGTCGAAAAGCCAATAAAGCAACCAAAGTGGAATTGGAGTCATGCTAAAGCAACAGGTAGGTTAATCTAGACCGTTTGTCATGGTATCTAGACATTGGTTTTGTAAATAGAATATAGTTTACAATGCTGTATGCCATAAATGGATAGCTAAAAGACAAAATGTCTTAAGCACTCGCTTCTGTAATTTGCTCTGGGTAAGAGCGTCTGTAAAATAAATGTGATATGTAGGATATAGACTATGGCTTATTATCCGACACTACATAGCTTATCTCTAACCCATTCTTCTATAGTAACAGACCCAGTGTAGCTTATTGCAACTCTTCTTTCAAAAACAATTAAGCCCCCCAAAATCAAAGCCATTCTATAAAAAGTATCAAGATATAATTGAAAGAGAATGGCCAAAATAAACATAATTACTGGACATCCCTTTCTAAATGGCTCCCCAGTGCCATCAAAAATACTTACTGTTGTAGGGACTGGGGGGGGGGGAGGGGCATAGGGCCTTTCTCTTTCTGTTATGAAAAAAAGGTGAGGTGTTAAAATCATGGAAAAAAGCCCTTTACATCTCTTGGTGTTGAATATATAATTCCAGTTACGTTAGAACTGCATTTGGTAATTTGAGCACATTTCTTTTAGCAAATACATTTCAGAAATGTGAAGTGTCATAGGAAATCATACAAGCTACAATAACGTATTTAATGCTCAAACTGTTTCATTGTGATATAAATTAAGCATATTCAGAGCATATTAGCCAGTTGCCTGGCTTTGTGAGAGCCCTAAGTAAGCTTGTATAATTGCAAATCATTTCTTACTTGACATCTTGGTAGAGGGAGGAATTCTATCAGTTTATTCCAGTCATTGGGTCTGTAATAAACACATTATAGTGGGGGAAAGCATTTAGGTGTTTCATTACATTAATTCGTTATTACATTATAATTACAAAAGAATGGGGAAAAATATTTTGCTTGCTCATTCATTCAGAGGACAAAAGAGATGTTGGTGCCAAAATGATTTGTCAGGCAGACGACGTATGTGCGACATCACAACACAGTGTGGACAGATAGGCATGGTCATGACAGGGATTGGATGCAACGAAGCTATCTAGCAATCTGTTGTTGTCGTCCAAAAACATTGATTACATTCTTTGGAGTGGCATTTGATTCTAATTGCACATTAGTAAATAAATCAGATAAATGGAAATGCATTTGTTGAGAAATGAAACGGTGTAATTTTTCGTAACTAAAATTGTTAGACACAGCAATATATCCAGCTTCTTAAGCCGGTGAACAGCTACTACTTCCAGCTGACTTGCTATAGTAAACTAGCTGGCTAACTTGGACTATGTAATCAGATGAAGAACATGCAAACGTAGCTAAAACAAGTATTTAGTTTGTTGACGTGTAGAGAAAACGGGAGCAATTATCTAGTAAATGCTGCTATGCGCTAGATTGTATATTATGTTAGATCTACGTCAACAGTAGATGGCTCAACATGATTGTCATCTACGATAGCTAGCATGAGCTAAGCATTCTGATTAAAGTAAGCTAACGTTAGCTCAGTTAAACGTTCCAGTCCGCTAGACCGCAGATTGTAAGTCATTGGCAATAACCGAAAAAATATAGCAACATCTGGATTTTGACAAAACTACAAATCATTATTTATTCCATTAGCACTTGCTAACAAAATAGCCACTTCTTCTTCATACGCTTTACAATAGCTTAGCTAACGACGTTAGAGCTGTCACAATGGTCACATCACCTTGCATATATATATATGTAATTCGGTTAGCAAGCTCGCTCACTAGCCAGCTATTTAAACAAAGTATAATTTTACATAAACATCTGACATAAAATTCATACACTATTAATCATAAATTTATGAATATTATTGCTGTTGCATATGGTGGTAAATTCACATTACAATACGTGAAAGTAATGACCAGCAACTCACCCCAAAATCCTTTGTCCCTGCAGTGTGTGTGGCTAGAACTAGGGTTAGCTAGCAGAAACAGTCAGAATGAGAGAAAAAAATATTATGGGGTCCACACAAGATTTCAGTAGAATCTTCCAGAACTATTGCTTTCCCTGTAAAGCGAGTCGTCATGTCTGCATTACACCCCTGGGCTAACCAATTCTAAATCTAATCAAAAAAATCCCTTAAATCAATATATTACTAAAACAAATTGCACGAAAACAAAATGTGTGATGTTACAAAATTTGAACTGATGAGTATGAAATTCATATGGACATATAGTTTTATTGAACACAAAATATGTTGCAATACTCAATTTGAGGTGCAGAAATTCATAATTAACCTTATATACTACTGATTTGGAATCAATTCTGAATAGTCTTGGTTCACTTGTCATGTGTGAATGAATCAGTAATAAATATGAAAATACTGTATAATAAAGACAACATCACAGAATACATGATGTAAGGATTGTAACATCTTGCTAAAATCAACTCATAAAAACATACATTTTAATATGTTACGGCTTCTCAAGAATGTTATTATTAGCTTTAAATTGCCTAGAAAACCAAAGAAGATAAAATGTTTGCCTCAAGCTAAAAATGTAACTCCATACATTCTGCTTCTCTGACAAAAAATTATTTTGAAAAATGCTGCTCCATTCATTGTGCCTATTGTTGTTATAACTCAAATAATTTACATTCTTGCTTACAATCCATGCATGTTGTACATGTAAACAGTAATGATTTCTTTGCTTGTTGCAGTCTTTGTCATAAAACATAAAGCCTCAGTTGACCTGGATTTTAGTTTTTGTGCAGTGGACGGTTATGAAAGATGATAGCTCACCCTTTGTCAACTTGGTGTTTAATTTGATAGGCTTTATTGATCATGGTGTGGCTGTCTTTTTGTTGTTTTCCAACACCTAATAAAGTTAAAATACCAAAGTGAATGCAGAAGAAAACCTTAATTGAGATTGGACTGTTCTGTATTTTAACCATAAGGCACATGGGATATGGTACATGCCCAATATAGCAAGGCTAAAGGCTTATGAGTTACACATTTGGTAAAGCATAGATACAACAATTAAACATGGCGAATTGGCAATAAACCACAAACCCCCAAGTTGCTGAATAATTACTAAGAACTTTCCGGCAGCCAAGCACCCTGCTGTCGGCTTGCTTCTTAAGCAGAGTTGGTCCTGGTCGGACCCTGAACGGGAGACCAGATGCTGCTTGCATTGTTTTTGGACGGCCAGTAGGAGGCACACCTCTTTTCCCAAACCCCAATACCACAGGACTGTGAATGGGATATTGCCCCGCATACATTCTCATCTAGAGGGTTCTGTGCTCACTAAAGATATCATGGCGTTTATTGTAAGACCTCATATTTCACAAAATAGTACAAAATGTATCCAATCCAGATACAAGCGTAAGACAATAGATGAATGGAAAAACTGGTTAACAATGAAATTATAACCTTACAAGTATGTTTTTATACTAGTGGTATGTTGTCTCTTATAAACCGAATGGTTTGAATCCTGTTTTCTGATTGGCTGGTATATAAGACTGTACACCACAGCTATGATATCACATCACTTTTGAATGCATTGGAAAACTGGTTTATAAGAGCAATAATGCTTCTCTGGGTTTGCAATATTTTGCCAATACCAAGGCTAAGAGCTGTGTCCAGGCACTGTGAAATGTGTTGTGCCTAAGAAAAGCCTGACTGCAGCTGTGGCATATTGGCCAATGATTGGCCAATGACTACACCCGCTCGTGCCTTGTTGCTTACACGTATCAGAGCTTTCATACAATTAACGTGCAAGTTCAAACCAGACAGTTTTTGATGAATATGCCAGCTTGCATTGACATTTGTTTTTGACTGCACATCAGTCAGTTGTTATGCGGCTATGTAGTGTTATGCAGTACTCCATTGTGTTTCGTAAGTATTTCATATCGCCTATTGTTCATGTCCCTGACAGAGGGGTGCAAAATGGATGACCCATAGCCTGGATGCCAGATGTAAGGGCTTAACAGACACACCCGCAGGCCTCCTAGGCGTAGCTGTGGGATTCTGGATGCCTGCAGGCTAGAAATGGCCAAACCCCATTTTAAATCACGCAAGGGATTCCACCAAAGGCGCACACCGTTTCTGGTGTCTTCTTATTCTGATTAAGCCTATCGAGCTCACCAAAATAGACTCAGCCAGTGGAACTAAGCAGCCTTGAAAGTTTACTTTCGTAGCTGACCTTGCAGGTATTTTTAGAAGCAGTGGCAGTCACATTATTATGATGTATCATTCCTGAGGTATTTTCTTTGACAAATGATTATAGTTAACATATCCAAGCTGGGTTTGCAAGTATATATATGTTAACAAGCCATCAAAAGTTAGATCCGGCACATTCTTTTTCAGTTTTCTGTTTGAGAGAAACATATGATGCGGTTGTTTGAAATGCAGCTATTCTGTGGAGGAGCTGGCAAATCGGAGAAATTTTGCTTTTTTTCCTACTGGGTGCATTTGAAGGTCCGAGTACAATTTCTTAAACTAAAACAATTTGAAGTGTATCTTCAGTTTCTTTGAAAACAGACGGGTATACCCACCCTTTTAAATTTTTCTGAACTCAGGACTGAATTAGATCTTTTTCTAATAGCCAAATGTACACTTTAGTTTTAGGTAGTGTATGAATATATAAAGCTACTACCATTGCAATCCTGTCACCTTTCAAAGTTTTTGTGTTGTCACCAGGCAAAACATTGCAAAAAGAGACACTGCTTGAACATTGCTATTGCGTATTTGAATGAATTGCCCTCCTCAGTATCCAGTGTGTATGTATGGACAGTCTCCTGCGCTGAATTGTTTATCTAACAAGAGCCATTTCCCTACGTTCCAAGCAGGCTTAAAGAAGGGGGAAAGAATCACACTAGAGGTCAATGCTACATGTTTATGCTTTAATTAGATCTAATACAATGTATACATTTCTCTCATCGAGTAAACATTTCCAAGGTAACCACCTAGTTATTTTATTACACGTATAAACCTCTTGCTGAGTTTTCCCTTGTTCTGGACTACACAAACAAGATCTTGACATTTGACATTTTAATCCCCAGTAAATCTTTAGGTTACACATGAAAACGTTGTAATAATGAGTCTTTTTAATATTAGAATTAACAGATAATGTCCAAGGCCAACAGGAATATCCCTTAAATGCAAATACAGTACAGCAAAAGTTAGGGATCAAGTAATATAGCATAAGTATACAGACTTTAAAGCTGGAATCCTTAATGGTGAAACTGCCACATCCATATCGCCTCCGCATCAATATCACAACAAGAAAGAAGTTACTGCAAACACTAAACCTTTTTTTCCCCCCACGGTCATCATTGCACTGCACATTATAACAGCAGCATATATAATGCTTTTTCCAATTTTTTTATTACCATGATGAACAATGCTCCACATTGCTGCTTCGTCAACAGAAATGTCACTCATAAAAGCCAGGGCTGGGAACTAAAGCAAGATTCATGCAGAAGCGTACAGGGGTTCAAGCCAATGAGCCCAAATCCATGGGTGGGGCCCAAACCCATAGGGGGGGGACCAAACCTACAGGGAGCCCTAGAGGAAAAGGAGAAGTTATACCAGAGAGTTTCATTTAACCACAGAGGAACAAAAGCTTCTAAAAACTAGTTGTGGATTATGTTTTATCATGAGCGGGATGGTCTCTGCTAAGTATAGAACAGCTTGTTGTGTTCGGTCCATAGACGCAATTCATAGAAGGTTTTTGAATCCACGTTTAATTCGACTGTCAAATGGGTACACTTCTAGCAAAGGCTGACAGTTGTAACCTGAATAGGAACTGCCATCTATAGACTATATTTCTAATGTTGGTTTAATTTGTTGTTGCAAAGTTCCGAATACGTTTGTGTTAAAGATTTACATTTTGAAAAGCAAATGCCTACAGCAGAAAATAAAATAATTGTCATTTTGTTGAGCCTTACAATTAAACTCAACATTTTGAGTGAACCACTGCATTAGTGTTAGACCACACGTAATATGAAAAGTTCGGTTATGATTTGGATACTGATTGGATAAGTCAGCGCCACTGGAACTGTAATAGCATACTGTAGCTTGCACAAGGTGTATCCAAGGTGTATTGACATGGGCTTTTATTTTCCTTCAAGACATGTGTCCCCAAAGTTTCCAAAGTAATGCAGGTCAAACACGGAAGATCGTGGATTCAAAAGGAAACCAGCGGTATCTCTATCATTGTTTTACTTGTTTTACATATCAGTGATTTCCTGTGCTTTCTCAATGGACATCGTGCCCGGATAGACAACTGGTATGTCATGTCTATATCTCTGAGGTCCATTCTTAATGATAAGGAGTTCTGCTTTTTTACAAGGCAACAAATAGGTAACCATCCCTGTAGACAATTAGAAAAAATAGAAACAATTTCCTATTGCTTTAATTGTTTTGTTAGGGTGGAGACCTAGGTGGACCATATACTCTTTTATAAAGAGACTTTGAAACACAATCCACGTGGACCACTGACCATAATCTATTTTTATTTGGTGCCTGTGTTCCATGTGTGAGTCTGGCCTCGAATTAAACCTTATTACATATATATTCACAATTCACAAAATTGCAGTGTAATTCTTGGGGTTTGCATGCATGAACATACTCTTTCTCCTCAGAGATGTTTTTCATTATTTTCTGCTCGGTGGAGCTGCTTCTAGGTGTTCTATAGAGGAACAGGTTCGTGGTGGAATCTGATCTGAAAGTTAGCCAATTACAGACGCCTTACAATGATTGGACTGGCTGGTGTCACATGAGGTCATGACACACATCAACCCAAATCTCTTCGATATTGTGATTCTCAGTGGCAATATTGCACATGAGGTTTTCTTTCTACATGACCCAACAAGTTATACTTTTTCAGCGAATTGCCTAATGAAAGTTCAATCAGAGATGTTTGTGATGCAAACAGTATAGGGAAAGTACCATGGCAACAGTGCTTGCCCTATACTGCATAGCCGTGCTAAAGGGAATTGTTATGTTGGGCTTACTTGGACCTGAATGTTTTCTGCTCCTCTGGATAAGAGTCCCAGGGAAGCCATTGACTTGCAGGACTCAGAGTGTGGCCAATCTGCTGTCTTATCATCCACTCTCCTTTCAGTTCTTTCAAGCAGAAGAGGGGAAAATGCTCCCCACATCTGTCTAAACCCCCACACACCCCCTCCCCCCTCGATAAATCTCAGTGTCCCAGTGTACCATTAATACTAATAATGAACGTCCAGACGAGATGAATCCTTTTTGGAGTCAATTAGTAACTGAGCCCTCTCAGGGGAAAATTAGGTGCACTATCCATTTCTAGAAAGGACAAACGACTGGCCTTGCTGAACTCACTCAAGGATCAGGCTGCCCTATATTCAAGGCCCCGTCTTTTCTCCCCCTCCCTCCTCCCCCTCCATCTTTCTCCTCCCTCCAACACTTTAGCCTGTCAATCCTTTAGCCAATCAGAGCCAATAGTGACCTTTTCCTCCTATTTGCAATACAGTACAATCAATTTGCTGTTGGGATGTTAACAGTCTTATTCATCCAGTACATGTGGAAGGTATGAATGAAAAAGTACTGTACATTGCACTCATAGAGATAGTAGTGATTCAAGAAACACTGAAGACAGCTAGTCAGTGGTTGTTTTTTATCTTCAACATTTCAGAATTTAACAAAGGGTTCCTGTAGATAGCCTAGAAGTGTGGCTTATTTTATAGGGATTCCGGTACTTTTGTTTAACTGTCAGAGTATAGTTACATTCTAAAGTTAGAATAGATACTCATTCATTACAATATGTAATCAGAATTGGTAATACTATATTAGGATACTAAATATACATTCATATGTAAATATATGTGGAATTAGCATTGTTTACCTCAACATTGATTGTTGAGTTGAAACAAAGGAATGAAAAAAAACTCTTACAGGTGTCCAAAATAACAACATGAAAGCCATACCCCCAGTAAGCCAGTTGTCCCGTATTCTGAGGCAGATGTCACTACATTATATTGTTCAAAAGGTAAAAAAAATCTCCTCTCCAAGTTCCAGTTTGAAAACTTGGTACAGAGGTTCTTTGACAAATATTTGTTCCCTTTTTATGTGGCTTCACAACTTGCCCAAAAGCTATGTATATATATTTTTACTTTTACCCGATTTTCACCCTGATTATAAATCTCCAATTTATAATTTAGGCCTATATCGCGGCAACTCCCACCAGACTCAACCGGAATTGTTTTGTGCCAGAAAGAAGGCACTCTAGCTTCACTGAGCGCAAAGATGTCCAAACCTCCAGAAGGTCTTGCAACATGGCAAGGCATTACAAATCCACTGGGCTAAAACCCAGGCTAGATCCAGACGACTTACTGCATCGGTAAAATACATCAAAGATTCCTTGGCTCATGAGCGTTGCTTCATCGATAACGTCAAACCTCGTTACTAGCTATGCTATGGAAGGCTCTTCATACAGTATATGGTGATGATGATAACCTTTCGTTGAGGTTTCTTGTCCGAAGCATTTAGTTAGCTTGCAGTTACATATGCTCCCTACGAAGTGTCCTTTTTCCTCATACAGTTATTAAGTCATCTCTTATATCCATGAAATGGTCTCACTACCATCACACAATACTCATCATGCAAAGTCACTGCATTAGCCAGGCAGTAACTGCAGGGATGTGTGTGCATTTCTTCGATGTGTAGAGATGTTGCCACTTGCCACTAGTCTTTGTAGTCAGTCACACATTTAGGCCATCCAAAGATTGGCTTGGAAAACCACTCTCTTTTGGGAGTTAGTATGTCTGTGCTAGAAAAACAACAGTACCTCAGAAAGCCTATTAGAAACCAGTTGTTTGTTTTGGCACATTTAGTGTATAGCACCACTATTGACTACACAATACCAACAAGCAGTCGGTTGGATGAAAAGAAATCCATAGAAGCATATTCGTGCAGACATGATAGCAGCACCGCTGGCGTCTTAGCACTTCAGCCCCAGCTGGAGAAACAAGATTATCCTATCAGCAGTCCCAGGCCCAGCTATGCTTGCCAGTTACCTTGGGCCAATGAGCCCAGAGAGAGCTCCTAGTCAAAGCGGGGGGTGGGGGGGGGCTTGGTGATAAAGCACATCTATTTCGGGATTCCTGGGCTCTTCACAGGGGGGACCATTTCCTCTTTCAAAAAGTAATCTCTCTCTTTTCACTTCACGTCTCCAAATGTTGTGAGAAGCTGCAGCTTATCATCAAGGGGTAATTCAAAGCAGCGAGACGTCTCTCGTCCTCTCTTTTTCCCTGTCTTTTATATCTCTCTCACTCCCAGTTCGTTCCCCTCCACAGCGGCCGCTGAACGGTTGACGGTGTACCACACTAAACTCATGCGTGACGTTTTTTGGTTATGTTTTCAGATGCTAAGAGATGGAAATAAGTTATACCAGAGTAACTAAACAAAACCTTTTTTTTTCCTTTTTTTGTGAATAACGTTTACAACACTTTTATTTGGAGGCCTGTTATTTGCCACCTGTTAATTAAAGCAATCTCCCTTCACTTCACATGATCGAAAAAAACACAAGTGCTCCATAAGACCCACAGGCACATTCACGCACATCCAAAAACATACAATAGTAAAGTAATAAAATGTTTTCCGTTCATCTTTTGCATACCCAGAAGTACTGTTGGCCGCAGGTGAAGTGAGACTTTAGGCTTAAGTCTTTTCCTTAATTATTTCTAAACAGCACCAGTGGAATGAGGCTGGCCCTAGACCCCCAGGGGCCTGTCCCATGCCCTTCTCACGCTCTTAAGGCTGCAGCCATTAGCTGGTGACAGTCCAGTTCCCCCCGTAGCTCCAAGGGTCCCGGCAGCTTCATGCCTGTCTTCTGGTCTACGCACCAACACTTTCCCCTCTGTCCATCACGCGCTGGCTGGCACTGTCGACACAATTAACAGGACATGTGTCACTCACAAGCCAAATGGTGCCCTTTGCATGGAGGGGAAGCATGAATACACACCATTATTACTGTAGGGATAGGATGCGGATAGATGGCCCAAGGCATCGCAGTTTGGTAGCTCCTGACACTCATGTTTTGGGGGATAACAGATAACTAAACACTGCGATGAAGTATTGCGAACCGCAGCGTAGAAACATTCTGATTGGTTTTTAATGTTATCTCGTTAAAGCCTAACACTATAAGATAAGCTATTTAGAAACTTTGCAATTGAACAAACTTTCCTTTATGCTTAGCTAACCCAGATTGTGAGTTGACTGTTTATTAGCTTACACTCACAATATGAGTGAAATCTAACCTTAAAATGAATTTAGATTGTTCAAAGTAAAAAGAATATAGTAATCAAGAACACATACATAAATATTTTTTTAAGTAAGTGTCAGATCTCTCGGCACCCCTGCATTTAATATCCTCCACTTGCCAGAATAACAACTCTAAATTTTCATATAATGTTTGATGAGGTGGGAGAAAACATTGCCATGGATCTGAGACTATTTTCCATGCATATTCATTCCAGAATATTTTTTTAGCTCACCCAACATGTTTTCAATATGGTTTAGGCCTGGAGACTTGGATGGCCATTGCAAACTATTTATTCTATGTTCAGTGAGAGATTTTTTGAGGATCTAAGATGCTTTGGATCATTGTCCGGCTGAAAGATCCAGTGACAACACATTTAGCCTTTTAAGCAAAGGCAGACAGATTTCATTTTGTACAGAATAAATGTGTCCATGATGCCATGTATTCTAACAAGGTTCTCGGGGGCCTTTGGAAGCAAAATAGACTCACCACAATACTTTACAGTGGGGATTACTTTTGTTTCTGCCTGACCAACCCTTTTTTCACACCTTAATTAGAGTTTAGAAGTGACTTCTAATTGTAATTTTTGAGGCTTTTTGACCCCATGACTCAACCAACTTCTACAATCCTCAAATGTTGATACTTTTATATTTTCTGTCCTATCATACAATCAGCCTCCACCTCCTGTGCTTCGGGTGCAAAATGTATTTGGTTCCTTTTCCTGGTTAATGACATCTGTAGTTTTGAAATTGTGGGTAATATTTTATCTAATTTAGTTCCACAGCTTTTTGTCTCATTTCATTTGCATGTTCTTTGATCTATGATTTTTGCATTTGTGTCAGATCATAATAATACCTCGGGAAAAAATAGACAGTAATGGATGACCACTTAAGAGTTCCTAATGACTTAATAAAAATATATATATTAATGAATACTATTCGGACCCCTTCACCTTCTCCACATTTTGCTCTTATCAATAGTTAAATGTATATTTTTTGCTATAAATCTATTCCCCATAATGACAAAGCAAAAACATTTCTTTTGAATTCGTGCCAATTTATTGAAAATGAAAACAAACATATCCCTTTGCTTGGATGCATTGTCCTTTGATCACCCCTGAGAAGTCTCTAGAACTTGATTGGAGTCCACCTGTGGCAAATTACATGGATTAGAAATTATTTTGAAAGGCCCCATATTTAGGTCCCATATTTTACAAAGCATGTAAGCAATTAAGAAAAACAAGCAATTAAAAAACAATCAATTAAGTCCAAGAAACTATACATAGTCGTCTTCATGGTAGAATTGTGTTAAGGCATAGATCTAGAGAAGGACATTTTGCTGAAGCATTGAATGTTGAATGGAGCACACTGGGCTCCATTGAGAAATGGAAAACGTTTGGAACTACCAAGACTTTTCCAAACTAAGTGACAGGGTAATAAGGACCTTGGTCTGAGAGGTGACCAAGAACACTATTGTCAGTGAGCTTCAGAGTTTCTGCAAAGATAGATACTGAGAGATTGGTCAGCGAGGATGGAAGGATGAACAGAGAAAAGTATAAAGAGTTCATTATAGAAGCCCAAAAATTTTTTTTGTTTCTTTGTGGAAAATGTCCTTGAGTGGCTTAGTCAATGCCTCGATTTGAACTGCATTGAACAATCTGCGGGGAGACCTGGAGACTGCAGTTTACTGATGCTCCCTATCCAATCAGACAGAGCTAGTAGAGGATCTACAAGGGAAAATGTGAGATACTGCACAAATCCAGGTATGCAAAGCTAGTAGAGGCAAACCCAAGAAGACTCAAAGCTGATAGAGACATAACCAAAAAGCCTCAAAAGCTGATAGAGACATAACCAAAAAGACTCAAAGCTGATAGAGACATAACCAAAAAGACGCAATGCTGTTGGAGACATACCCAAGAAAACTCAAAGCCAGTAGAGGCAAACACAAGAAGACCCCAAGCTTTGATGACTGAATAGAGGGTCTGAATTCTTATGTATATTAGATGTGTCAATTCAATAACTTGGTTCACTTTTCTGAAAATGTGTTTTCACTTTGAGATCAAGGGGTCGTGTTTGTAGATTGATGGCAAAAATAAATGAATGTTATAAATTAACTGAACATAAAATAGAGAAAGTGAACAGGTCTGAAAGCTTTCCAGCCAAAAGTATTTTATCAGACTTAGATAACGAGAATTTGAGAAGGGTTTAAAATATAAGAATGAATTTCTTTGAACAATTTTAACTCAATTATTTGTTACATTTCTCTCATATTTTGTGTGATTGTGTCATGTCCTGGCTGGGGCCTTAAGCCTTCTCTGTGCCTTGGGCTCACCCCCAGTCAGGACAGGACACTTAGAGAGGCCTCTGGCCTTCTCTATGCCGCTGTGGGCTCCCCAGTCAGAGCAGCTGTGTTCAGTTGCCTCTGATTGGGGAGCCTACTTAGGCTGTGTTAGCACCACACTAGGTGTGGTTTATTGTTTATTGTTTATTGTTTGTCTCAACGTTCACGTTTTGTCCTTCATTTAATTCCAATTCACAGTGAATACGCTACATGTTTATTGTAAGTCGTTTATATGTTTTGCTAAGTCATTTGCCGTTTACAGTTCGTGTAGTTTTTGTCTTGTGTTGTTGGATTAAATGCACCTTTTACTTTACAAAATGTCTGCATTTGGTTCCACTCCACACCGCAACCGTGATAGATTGGTCTAACCGTTTGTGCAAATTTTTACCAATGGACCTATTATTATGTTCTGTATAATAAGTCTTAAAGATGTGTAAACAACAACAACAATCTCCCCAGTATTTTCTGATTTTGTTATCAATAAATAAGAGAAAAAGTTAATCTTAATTGCACATTAATTAATTCTATTGTTTGGTGTTCAGGTGAAGTGTTGTGTCCTCGCCAATGGTGGAATATGTTATATATTATCTCCAAACTGTTCTCTTTTGATATGCTTTACTCATCCTATATGCTTTACTTACATATTCTGCAAAAACAAAAACATTTCAATTTGTCAATATGGTATATAGAATCTATTTTCCATTAGTGCAATGGGTTAATAATGGTGTTATATTCAACAATGTTCCCATAGTTTTGGCTATGGCTTTTTCTCAAACCCATGGGTTTTATTACTACCACTGTGTGATCAGTATTTGTAAATTGCGCTGGGTGGTTTTGAAACTGACTGGATTCATTTTCTTATTGAGATTCCTCCCGTGCAATGAAAAGATGCTAGATTACCTCTCCTGGCCTTAGTTATGCTCACAAAGGGTGCCATGGAGTTCTACCATAGTTCAATTCTAGTTAAACAGTAAACAGATGCCTTTCAATCTGCCCCAGACACCCTGTAAAGAGCAGACATGGGTACTGGAACAATGTTACACAATCACGTCCAACCCCAGACTCCTGAGCTATGGTGCCCTTGGCAGGGTAAGCCTTTTATCACTCGCTGACTGACTGCTGCGTTTGTTGCTTTGTCGCGTATTCAGAGCAGAACAGCAGGTCTTATCTGACTGGCTCCATTTTCTTAGATTCTTTTGACTCTTATCTACCAAGTCACCCGTTTCAGACAAAGAAAACACTGCTTCAAAAAGCAACTGACACCTATCACAGAAAGTGAAGCAATTATGGTCTGCTCTTTAAGTCTAACCACTGTGTTGTACCTACACAGTTTAGATACATTTTGCTTTGATAAACCCATTTTGCGTGCCTGAAGATATGGATTCTTGGCAGGAGAAAATGTCCACATAAAACAATGCAGTGCTGAGACGTTCTGTTGAGATCTGGACCTTGATTCTGGAAACAGAACGTCAATAATTCAAGGGCTACACGCATGTGTTGTTTTTTGGCAAAAAAACCCTGACAAAGTTAGAGAGGGCTGTTTGCCTAGTAAAACGAGCATGTGCGTATGTGTCCGTCTGATATTAGACAGGCTGACATATAAATCTAATCTCCCTTGCTGAAGTCCTGCTCAACAAAAGACTTGGCCAAAAGCACACAAATCAGCATCCGAAATGGCGGCAAATTCCCAATGTCTCGTATTCGTTATAGCTTAGTAATAAAGCTCTTGTCAAAAGCTCCTTAACCATAATCGAAGACAACTTCCTGAATCCTCAAACTCATAGGTACACATGATAGCGATTGTTCAAACGTCGCTGACCTGCTTGGCGTGGAAATCCCCGTTCCGGTCACAGTTGGGTATGGGTATGCTGAAAAGGTCTTCGTGAGTGCGTGTGTTGGACCCCAGCCTGTCCAGCGCTCTCTGTAGCTCGGCACGACACGGAGCCTGGGGAAGAGCGTGCACATTAGGATTCAGAAACCCGTGGGCGCCAGTCTGTTTAGTGTCCCACCCCTTGCCACTCCTGTCACGCTATAGACATCTGTTCTGTTTAGCTTGGGACTCGGAGTTTGCCGTACAGACCGGTGCCCAGGCTAGTGTGGCCCATGGTGGGGCCTGTTTTATGCTACCCAGTGGTTTTGACGACAGTGAGCACCTGTGGAACATTTCATGGCATGCCATTCACGTCGGGGTGTGCGAAACACTGAAAGGTCCGCATACCATTACCAACCTGCCATGGCTTTTTGGTTCGCGCAATCATTAAACACACCAGTCTAACTACAACCTACTAGACCGCAGTGAACCGTTTGCGATAAACCCTGAGCGGCTCAAAGGCTTTGGGCGCGCATACGAAAACATCCTGACGCGCTGCGCTTCCCTATGCTGAGGTGAACCGTGGTGGGTTCTGTCACCAGGGCAGCCTTGGGGTCCTCCCGGGTGTTTTGGTTTCGGTGGTTGGTTTTGGCAGGGTGCCGGGCCAGGGTCTTCTGGATGCAGCGCTTGTCCTGGGGACTGCAGCGGATGTTGCTGTTGTTGGGGTGCTCAGGGCTGATCTCGTCCTCCTTTTCCATTGCTGCGGGGACACAAAAGTGGTCACTCTGAGTCACAACACAATACCGTCATGGTCGCAGACAATTCCTGTTCAATTCTTTATTCATCGAGCCATTTCCAACAAGGCCGATGACATGTTCACAAGGGAAATCCCCTTGTGAGTCATAACTCTTGTCAAAACACATGAGTTAAAACATTAGGGCAATTTTGGAGCAACTACTTGGTGAATGAGGCTTCACGCAATGAGCTGATATTTAGAATTCCTTTGGTTTATTTCAGAAGCTAAATTGTTTACCTTCATAAATTCAGCAATGGCTGCGAACATTTAAAATAGCATAGCCCTGAAGATAACCAACTCTGCGGTAAGATGGACAAAATGTTCATGGATCACAAATGCAGAAGTTGTTTTAATCTTGGGGTCACTAAGTCAAAACTACAATTTGACAAAACCTCTATTCTAAAAATGAAGTTGGACGTCTTGCCAGAAGATGGCTTTGAATAGCCATCAATACATGAAGGTCTATTTTGCTTCTAAAGAACCTACAGTCATGTGAAAAATTAAAACACCCCATTAAATATGGACAATTCAATATTTGCTCTTCTTTCAAACAATATCTATAGATAAGTGTTTTAATTGAACCAAAAACAATAACATTTTAACCATGATATCATTTATTTAACAAAAGATTTACAAAGATGCCATTTCCTCCTGAGAAAAAGTTAGGACACCCCATGCCCTATAAGCTGGTATTGCCCCCTTTTGCTGAAATAACCTCAACAAGACTTTTCCTATGACTGTTTACCACTCTCTGACATCAACTAGAAGAACGTTTTTAGCACTCCTCCATGCAGATTTTTTGGTGTGATGTTTGAGTGGTTTCTTGCATGCATAGCCCGTTTCAAATCACCCCACAGCATCAAAATAGGATAAAGATCCGGGCTTTGACTTGGCTATTCAAGAACTCTCTATTTGAACAATATTAACGCAAACGATTTCTCTCATATTTTAGAGTATGATCAAACTTCAAGAACCTCAATCCACTTTTTTTCTAGGAACCTTTGCTCATCTTTAACAAGGATGCTTTTAAAGAGCACTGTTTATCTTCCCACACAAACAGAGGTTTTTCCATCCAGGGGTGTACAACGGCAATCTACAATCTGGACCTCTGGTCCCTCTTTAACCACTGACACCGGTCTACAGCATCTGATGCATCTTAATAGTTACCAGCCCTTCTCTCCTGACAGCCTGCCTTCCCACTATGGTCCTGGGACACATTCACCTTGCCTCTATAAACCTCCAGTTCTCTGAGCCCCGCAGGCAGCCAGCTGCTTCCTCAGGAAACCACTCTCCCCTCCAACTCCCCCGTGGCAGAAGAAACCCTTGCAATGCCAGATGTTTGATTGTTGTAGGGTATTTTTGCCATGTCACAAGGTGGGCGAAAAGGCAGAGTATTTTGCAGTTGTTTTGTTCTCTTGTGGATTTTTACCTTCAGCCTTCGCAGGCTTGGTTGATGACCTTAACGGGTTCTTAACACTAAGCTGTACTCGACTGGCGGCTATTGACGTTTCACGACTTGGCATCGCTACCAGAGCACCCAGCTCAGCTTAAGCCGTTCCTTGAGCCTTATCTCATAGATCACTAGTAAGATCCGAGCGCAAATGGCGTCTCACCCCAGCGTGGTGTTGTATCAGTTGCTTTTGGTGAAAACACTTACTGATCGTAGCTTACCTTCTCTTGATCAGATCTTATGCAATGTGATAGCATTGCTCTCTAACTTTTTCACATTTGAAAGAACATTTAAGGGAGCTCAGTTGACTTTCATCTGGTTTTATTGACAAGGTTCATCCAAGTTATATTTGTTATTGGACAAGGTATAAACCAAGCTTACTTATTAGGAAAGTATTAGAGTCATATTTTAGTCATTGGGGTTTACTTTTCTATGCCTACATGAAGTTGAGTTGAGCGTGGTGCTCCGAGTTTCATTGTCCGTGCCACAGCAAGCTTTGCACTGTTTGACTGTGGGAAGTGTCTATGTTTGTAATTTTTTGTCAATTCCTGTTGGACTTATCAGCACTTTCCCCCAGACCCAGCAGGACTTCAGCAGTTTTCTCATCCCCTCGTAAATTGTTCTTTCCTTCGTTTGCAATTTTGCGGTTTTCCAATTCCACACTCTTTAAGAGTGCCGTTTAACACAAGCCCAAAGCGATTCAAAGTGGGTCAGGGTTGCCATGTCCTGTTTGCTGCCACTGCTGTCCTCCGGGGAGGAAGCTGCTGCTTCACTGAACGGTTTCAGGCGACTGTGTCAACATCTCCCGTTTCAAAAAGGACAGACTCGGACACAAAAACATGCAGCTATGAAGCATGGAAAAGACCATTCCATTCCAAACATAAAAATATTATACAAACAGAAACTGAAGCCAGTGTCAAACCTTTCAGCTAGATTTCTTTGTCGAGCTGTAATAAAGAATGCAGAGTTATGGATGGTATGTAGTACATACTTTCATCCATGCCCATCCACAGGTGCATACAGCCAAGACAAAGAAAGGCTCCAGCTGTTTTCAGAGAGTGTTCTTTTCTAATGCTTCTATTGACTGACAGAATCCGACAGTGATGAAGAGGAGACAGCTGAGGAAGGGTGGAGATAGGTATTGAACCTTGGTCTCTGGTGTGGAGTTGCATTCTGTATGTGCATGGAGTGTTACCATCAGACTGTGGCTCCACACCTAAGGAAACTTTGGAGGAAGGTCCTATAACTTCCTATTTTTGTCTGACTTTAAAAACCAGACGTAACTAAGTCCCTAAGGATTTGTTCATGGTAGGTAATGCTTGTTCAGAAACAAAAGACTTCTGTTTCATTGAAAAACTATACTTAGTTCTTAGTTCAAACATTTAGATTTCTTAATACAGTGCTTTCAGAAAGTTTGCTAAAGTGTCATGTTTTGGTCTAGTGTACTTGAATGCCTTCGCAACAGGGCACGGGAGAGAAGCCCACTAAGGAATAGCTGAAGAAGATGCAACAGGACATGAAGAGCGCGGAGAGCTTGCCAAAATCAGGACCGCCTGCATTTATTCCTTCCAAACCACGTCTGGGAATCCGTCCCAAAGACGACACGGCCAACCCTCGAGAGTAGGTTGTTGTCGGTTTTAGACCCACCCCCTCCGCTGTTACCTCTGTTTTGTATAATAAACCCCCCTTGAGATGCACACTTGTCCTGTGTCCATTCCCTGTGTTTCTCCCCCCTACAATATACTCCCCCCCACCGAGGTGTTTGCCAGGGAGTGTTTGTGGCATGTTCTCACTCCCGGTCTGTGGTGGTTTAGATGGTGGCATGGAACTCCGATGGAACTTCCCATGGCAGCTGTCACTGGAAGTCTGGCCGGAGCGTGTGAACTAGCCTCAACCCTGTTGTGGGGGAGCTGTCTGTCTCCAAATGCTGGACTGTGTTACACTATAGCGTTACAGTATGTCAGCTAGCTAGATGTTTATTGTCAGTTGTCATAGCAGCCGCGGAAACCTGGGAAAGATTTAAGTAAATTGGTACTGCTGAACGTAAATAGGATAATTTTTACATGATTTTGTCTTCCACTGCATACACTACGTCATTAGAATAGAAAAGGCCTGTGCCCAAAACGGCCCATCCCATTCTTTCTTCAATGTTCCCTGCTAAAACCATGTAGCAGCCACAAATAGAGATAGGTACCACACAAAAGTGGACCAAAATGAATTTTTCATGAAATAAGACCTGGTTTGGGGAATGTTTTCCCGTATGCAGTAAGAATATCCCCAATAACAGGGTAATGATAACGGAAATGGTGGATTTGTTTTACAGGATCTTTAGACCAGCCACCCAATGCTTTATGGAATGTGTTGATTCCCAGGCAGTCTCTGCCCTGCTTGAGAACAGGCTACTCTGGCATGTTTAATAAATTCACCTCAAAGCGGAATCTGTTTCTGCCAGATTATATAACGATCACTGTCATGTCCTGGATGCGGGCCCCTAGCCATCTCTATGCTTTGGGGCTCCCATTCAGGGCATGGCACATGGAGAGGCCTATAGCCATCTCCATGCCATTGTGGGCTCCCCAGTCAGAGCAGCTGCATTCAGTTGACTCTGATTGGGGAGCCTACTTAGGTCAGGTTTTCACCACACCCGGTGTGGTTTATGATTTGTTTGTTTGTGTCTCAACAACAGCTCACGGTTTGTCTTTCATTTAATTCAAGATTCATGTGAATACTCTACACGTAATTTGTACTTCGTTTTATGTTGGTTGCATACCTTTCATTTTCCGTTTACAGTTCGTGTTAGTTTGTATTGGTTTTGTTTCATTGGATTAAATCACCTTTTGTTTATACAATGTCCGCTTA
>JACXGK010005236.1:0-33795 GCA_016801125.1 Novumbra hubbsi | reverse complement strand
GCCACCAATGTACAACCATGCCACCAATGTACAACCACGCCACCAATGTACAACCATGCCACCAATGTACAACCATGCCACCAATGTACAACCACGCCACCAATGTACAACCACGCCACCAATGTACAACCATGTATCCAACTAATTCCAGTTACTGTGCCCCTAATTGCTGATATCCAATAGAGACCCTACTATTCTAGTCAGCCTACACATAAATAATGGCTGCAATTATCTTACCCATTTCAAATGAAGCCTGTTTCCACGGTGAATGAAGAACTAGAATAAACATAGTTGGGTCCGGGGGCCGCGGGGGGGCAACGTGGCTGGACCGGTGGTGAGGCATAAAAGCCATCAACTGTGTGTGGGTTGGTCTGTGTGCGTTTTCATGTGTGTGCGTGTTTGGGTGTGTGTGCGTGTGTGTGGGTAAGTGTGTTTAGGGGTGGGTGTTTGGTAGCTTTCCGTGCATTATTAGACACTCCAAAACACACACATAAAACAAAGCACCACATTAGAAGCCTCTTATTATTCATTCCAAGATGCAGACTCTCGTGGTTTACAGGCCAGACACAAATAAAATGGAGGGCAGGAATACCACATAACATCAGCCACAAGTGCAAACATCACATCCATCATGGCCTCCATCCGTTGGCCAGTGAAACTAATGCTCGCTGGCGCAGAGCAAACGGGCTGGTCCGTATCGCCACATCAGCATTAACACTGTAGCATCCCGCGAAGAATTCACACCTCTGCATGCCAAATAACACACACACACACACACACACACACTGAAGAGTGAGGTTGTTAAAGCACTCTGCCTTCTTGATTTCCTCTCCCATCATTACTCAGTCTGTTCAGGCATCTTTGAGCTGGCACCCAGATAACCAATGACACGGTCTCGCTTGTCTCAGCTGATGAATGTCACTGTACCTGCCACATGACTAACTCCTTGAAGACGGATAGACTGTCAATCACGGGGTTACTCGGCACTTGATCAAATGGCTGACGGTGGCACTGTAGATCAACCTGGTGTTCCTGGTGACGGAGTGAAAGATAGCCTTTTGGAAGTGTGACTTGAGTTCTCCCATAACCGCAGGCGAGGTGTGCCCCAGATAATTAATAGCACAGCAAAAGGCCCACACAAGGAAGAGCATCAGATCCAGACATGGAGGCGGTCCACTGTCTGTTGCTTTAGGCATCCACTAGAAAGAGACGTTGAGGGAGTCTCCTGGCGCTGGTGTTCTCCTTCCTCTGCTGTCATCCACGTCTTTCCCTCTCCCGGTCTCCAATCCTCTTCTTTTTGTATCTACTGTATCTCCTTTACATGTGATAGACACGCGTGAAGCCTACTACCTGCCCCCAGGATACAGTTTCCTTTATGCCTTTTTAAAGAAGCGCTGGACATGATTGGTCTCAGTATATCGTGCATAAGAAATAGCTGCCTAATCAATGGCTTATGTTTGAAAGATGCAGTGGCCCAGTCTTTTATTGGATGCCTAATCTAGACCTTTTTTTTAATCATTTTTGTCTCATTTAGAAATCGCAATTCCTATTAGAGGATCTAGAAAAATTATTTTTTGCAGTATGGTTTTAGGGCGCGCTATAGCACTGAGTCAGCTCATCTTAAGGTGTTAAATGATTTATGACAAGTGACAAAGGAAATTGTAAGAAATTAATTCTGTTTGATCTCAGGGCTGCATAACACAATTGATCATACCATCCTTCTAGATCACATTTAGCTAGAAGTTGGCATTCAGGGTATTGCTCAAAAGCTGTTAACTTCATATTTGAGAGACAGGATATTTTCTTTAAAGATCTGAACATTTCTCCTTTTTCAATCACCTGTGGGGTACCTCAAGGCTCTGTCTTAGGCCCTATCTTATTCTTGTTATACTTGCTTACCTTGGATTCCATGTTTCAGAAATATAAAATATTTTACCATTGCTATGCCTATGAAACACAGTTGTACCTTCCCCTGAAACTTGATGACAAGAAATCCCTGAAATCAAACTCTGATTGTCTTAGAGACGTAAAATACTGGATAGCTAAAAACTTTTCTTAAACAACACAAAACCAGAAGTAGTTTTATTTGGCCCACACAGACCTCACAGACTTAGTAACCAGCCACCACCAATCACCATACTGCACTACTGTTAATAACGTAAGGCCTCATTCCACCAATGCTCATAGCTATGTAAAGAATATCTGGGTTGTTTTTTATTCTGGTTGTCATCAGAGGTAGCTTTTTTGTTAACCATTACCAAATTCAAACCCGTTGTTACTTTGAAGGATTTGGAGACAGTTTTTCATGCCTAATTTATTCCCTTCTGGACTATTGCAACTCTTTGTCTATAGAAGTCTGTCAGTCTTGCCTTATCTGCTAGGCTTTTAACCTGTACAAAGAAGAGAGAGGGCATCACTCCTGTATAGGCCTCTCTACTGGTTACCTTTTAAATATAGGATTTTAAGGTTCTTCTATTTGTTTTTAATGTGCTACATGGATAAGCACCATTCTATATTTCCTTATCCATCACTCTTCTTCCAACCAATTGCTTTTGTGTGCCCCAGCATCTCGTTTCAATATGTTATGTCCAATGTAAATATGTTTAGCTAGCTAAATGTTTAATGTTTAGTCTTCTTTTTGCTGTCCTATTCACTTATTGTTAGATTTGTGTTTGATTGTTCAGCACTTTGGTTGACACTATTTGTTTTTAAATCTACTTTGAACATTTATCTGACTTGACTACTGTTCCTGTGGAAAATTAGAAAATGCAAATGAAGGAGTGCAGCGTGCCAGACGTCCCGCCATCACATGGAGGACATTATTACTCATCACTTGCCGCCTGCTAATTGGCATGATTTGCTTGTTAATACACTGTCAATTAGGGTGCCGTCCAATGCGGGGCCCCCTTGACAGGACTAATTGGAGGTGGGCAAGAGGCGTCACCGCGGCGGGGGGGTGGCTGGCTACAGGCTGTCTGTTCCTGTTAGCATGTCGACCGTTGCCACCAGGCTGCCGAGTCAGGATGGCAACAGGCACGCATCACACACGCCAATCTCACAGCCCGCACAGACACACACACACACGCACGCGTGTGCGCCGCATACACACATCAGGCCCATCAGATCTTATCCTCCACTCCATCTTAGTAATCCTAGAATGTAAAGGCTAACGCCAGAAGTGATTAGCCAAAGCAACAATGCATCTAACACAGCAGCGTGATCCCTGTCTGACTTTCGTTGAGGGGGAGATTACAGTCTTCTAAGTACCGTGGAATAAAGTAGCTGAGATTGTTCATGTGTAATACAGGGTTGGTAAATGTGTTGTTATCTTGCTCCTCTGTGTACAACAAAGGTGGATGTTGTGTAGGCGTCGCTGATATTGTTCTTGTTTTGACATATGTCTGAAGTTGGATACATCAGAGATGATTAGCATTAAGTACCTTTTTGTGTGCGCTCAAAACCAACGGTAAATCCTCATTGTGCAATGAGATTGAAAATCATGACAATCTGACAGCTAGTGGTGCATGGATCCAAAATCGATTTAATTTATTTTGTTTGATTTCATATCAATGCTTACCAGATGAAACGCGTCCCGATCGGTGTGCAACTGTTTTTCCTGGAATATGTCCTGTCACAAAGAGCCATGTCATGATAAATGATGACAGGAATGCCTTTAGACTGTGTTATCTCTCTTGTAGAAAACGCCATTTACAGTAAATCAAATATCCCCCATAAAATGCCCATTTATTCCTATGAATTATGACATCCTCGCTAGGCCTCTCATACCAAGAGAGAGGGCAATGTGACATGGCTTCTTGTGAATGTGTGTGGTTGTGTGTGCATACACACAATCTTGTGTGTATGTGATTGTGTCTCTGCGTGCTTGTGCGTGCTGAGACTGAAGGCCGCATCAGGATAAACCTGATTAGCTGTGCTGTTCTGAAAGATAGCTTTAGGTAGGCAAATCCACACCCTTTACAAAAACTACACACTCCATACAGAGGCTTTACCACACACTACATACAGAGGCTGTACCACACACTCCATACAGAGGCTGTACCACACTCCATACAGAGGCTTTACCACACACTCCATACAGAGGCTGTACCACACACTCTATACAGAGGCTTTACCTCACACAACATACAGAGGCTGTACCACACACTACATACAGAGGCTGTATCACAAACTCCACACATAGGCTGGTCCACACACTCCATACAAAGGTTGTACCACACACTCCATACAGAGGCTGTACCACACACTCCATACAGAGGCTGTACCACATTATAGTCTAAGGGGAACTGTACCACACACACCATACAGTGGTCCTTACAGATGGGTCCGTCAGAAAGTGAATTTAGGATGGGGCTGTAATGAGGGTGGACTAATCATTTAGCAGCATTTGGAGAGGCACTATAAAGGAGGGGAGAGGTGGCTGTTGAGGGTTTTGCTTCCTCTCTGCTAATGAGTATGAGGGGGAAGACGTTGAGCGTGGCACAGCAGGGAGCTGGGTGGGGGAACACTGAGAGCGTAGCGCGGCAGGGGGCCTAGGATAATTAGTTGACATCAGTGACTAGATCAACAGGGCTCTCCACTCTACACTGTGAAGTTAGCGCCAGGGAACCTATCATAACACATGTTTACTACTCCAACTGGAGGGACCACTTTGAATGAGTACTACATCAGCACTATCAGAACATGGCGAATGTTCATTTACACTAACATTTTACTAACTTGTCCTCAACTGGCTGCCAGCTCTGTTGCTGAGAGAAAAGCTTGAGATGGTTCAAAAGAGAAAAGCAGCCGTGCATGAATGTTACAATGCTTGAGTCTTTGTCTGCAAATGGCACCCTATACCATGGATTAGTGCACTACTTTTGAGCAGAGCCTAACTGTAACTAAGGATCTAAAAAATAGGAGATATTGAACTGATGTACAGAGACTGTGTGGGATCGGCAGAATTCTATTTGCATAATTTATGAAGTTCCCTGACCACCATCAACAGAATGGTTACACTGCGGTTAGATAAAAATCACCTCTGATAATAAATAGGCCGGTGACACCTTCTGACACCACATGTGTTATTGCATTGCAATACTGGAGCGAAAACCTTCGATATCAGTGTGTACGTTTTTTTTACTATTTGTTGTGATATGATACAGCAAGAGAATATTTTTACTTTATTTCACAAATCCATTTTGTTTTTCCAAACTGAATAGTTCATTTTATTCATACATTTGACCTAATGGCCGCAATTTATTTTACAGCAGGATTAATACATGCTAATCGTCTAGTACCAGAAACCTGCTCCGACCGGATCCGATTGACAGGGCAGCACAGACATCGAGAAAACTGTTTACAGAGAAAACTGTTTACTGATAATTGATTGAAAATGGTGCAAGATCGAATCCAATTAAGTGATTATTGAACTTCATTGATTGACACACCTTGGTAAAATCAAAACATATGCTACACTACCACCTTTTTCTCAAAAGTTAAACTTGAAAACGAATCTTTTGCATTTGCATTTGTTTCCGTTTTCTGAATTGTTTTGACACATTTTTCCAACTGCTCTCAAAAAAGTTAACACAGCCAACGCAAACACCACTTATGTTGGCGAAACTGTTCAATATTCACTGCACATTGAAGCACTGCATCTTATTTTAGTAATGCATTTGTTAAAAAGAAATACTAACATCAAACTGCACGTGTGTTCTCTGTTGATTTGATAACAAACTTCTGCTGTTGACGAACAAACAAATGACTGAAAATACATGTTTTTCAAGAAATGCTTTAAAAATGAATTTAGTTGAATTTTTTAATTTTTTTTATTGATGTAATAATAAACACATAAAAGAAATCTGTAAGTAAATAAATACGTACTTGTGTCTCAGTTTCTTCCATCACTTGACATAGACATATTTTGTTGTAAGTGTTGCAATCATATACTTTCCATCTCCAAGAGGAGAAGAACTCTTAAATGTTATCCAGGAAAGGAGAATGTGCTGGAATGAACATCATCCTGATGTGTGGGTAATGCTCAAACCACGTGCACCGGAGGGTAATGCTCAAACCACGTGCACCAGTGCTGATGGTGGAATTGGGCATCGTCCCAAACAATATACAGATACTCATAATGAGGTGCACTTCTATCCAGCTCCAGATAGCAGAGTAAAAGAACACAAGGTACAATATGGTAAGTTTGTTTTTCAACGGCATTGACTGCTAAGTTGATACTACTGTAAACTGTTGCGGAAGTCTGAGTTCCCACTTTGATGAAGCACTATGCATATAGATGCCTGAATCTTTTCATTTAAAGTGGAATAGTGTATGGACACATACGTAATATCCAGCATAACATATCTTTGTGTTTACAGTAAAAGTGCTGTAATTGGCTTGCACCTACTTGAACATACTGAAATCGCAACTCTTTTACTCTAACAGAGTTCCTCTCAAAGGGCACTTTTTATACCTACGTAATTCAGACGAAATTTCTCCTTAGAACACAATAAATTGTGGAGAGACTGTATAGATGAATATTGTGGAATAGTGAATGGTCCTGTATAATTCTTTGTTGACTTTCTTTCAGGTGGAAGGTGTTGTTCTGGAACACGTCAACAATGGTTCAATTGAAAATAGTCTTGTTCGTTCACCTGAATGTTCTCAAACTCATATTAGAAATATTAGACAAGGCAGGAACATTTGCAATAGAAAACTAGAACAACCTAAAACAAGACTATATAGATCTCACTGTAAAAGTATAATGGTATAGTTAACAGTTTTCCCTCTGTGAATAACTGAAGCCACTGTGGATCTGATTATATTGGGCTGAACTCTGCACAGCTTCTCTCAAGGAGAGACCGTGATTTATGACCTGGTCAATAATGGTGGCTCTGATTTTTTTTTTTAAACATGTCTGCACCCTCTCTTTCTCCCCCTCCTCCCTCCTCTTACACCTTGCCCTCCCCTTCCTCACTGTCTATGTCTCCTCCCTCCTCTTACACCTTGCCCTCCCCTTCCTCACTGTTTATGTCTCCTCCCTCCTCTTACACCTTGCCCTCCCCTTCCTCACTGTCTATGTCTCCTCCCTCCTCTTACACCTTGCCCTCCCTCCCTCACTGTTTATGTCTTCTTAGATGTTTCTCTCATCCACTGTAACACTTCATTCTCCAACATCCTCAGCTCTTCTTGCTCCTTCTCTTCTTTCTACACCCTTACTTCTCTTCCGTCATCTTGTTCTACCTTTACAACTGTTTCACCACCTCTCATTTACCCTGTCCACCACCTCTCCACCACCTTCC
Source organism: Novumbra hubbsi (assembly GCA_016801125.1). Taxonomy (NCBI): domain Eukaryota; kingdom Metazoa; phylum Chordata; class Actinopteri; order Esociformes; family Umbridae; genus Novumbra; species Novumbra hubbsi. The sequence goes on along the minus strand of JACXGK010005236.1, from coordinate 26,491 downwards.
TTTACCCTGTCCACCTCCTCTCATTTACCCTGTCCACCACCTCTTCTTTACCCTGTCCACCACTTCACCTTTACCCTGTCCACCTCCTCTCATTTACCCTGGCCACCACCTCACCTTTACCCAGTCCACCACCTCACCTTTACCCTATCCACCACCTTCCTTTACCCTGTCCCCCACCTCTTCTTTACCCTGTCCACCACCTTCCTTTACCCTGTCCACCACCTCTTCTTTACCCTGTCCACCACCTTCCTTTACCCTGTCCACCACCTCTCCCTTACTCTGTCCACCACTTCTCCTTCTACCCTGTCCACCACTTCTTCCTCTCCAGATGCTTAATTGTATTCAGATCTGGGCAGGGCAGAACCATTTTTGCTCTGTGGCAGGGCACAATATCTTGCATTATCTAATGCCATCATGGAAAACCGTTTTGAAGACATGGTCTGCAACAGTGCTTAGGTAGAAGGTACATGTCAAAGTAACATCCACATGAATGGCATGACCCAAGGTATCCCAGCAGAACATGGCCCAAAGCATCACACTGCCTCCGCCGGCTAGCCTTCTTCCCATAATGCATCCTGGTGCCATGTGTTCTCCAGGTAGGTGACACACACACACACCTGGCCATCCACGTGATGTAAAAGAAAACGTGAATCGTCAGACCAGGCCACCTTCTTCCATGGCTCCGTGGTCCAGTTCTGATGCTCATGTGACCATTGTAGGCACTTTTGTCAGTGGACAGAGTCAGCATGCTTGAGGTACAGTAGCTCGTCTGTTGGATGGGACCACACAGGCCAGTCTTCACTCCTCACGTGCACGAATGAGCCTCGGCTGTCACTGACCCGGTCGCCAGTCCAACGCTTTTCTTTCTTAGAACCACTTTTGATAAGTACTGACCACTGCAGACCGAGAACACCCCGCTAGAGCTGCAGCTTTGGAGATGCTCTGACCCAGTTGTCTAGCCATCACAATTTGGCCCTTTTCAAAGTCGCTCAGATCCTTATGCTTGCCCATTTTTCCTGCTTCTAACACAGCTGCAGCTTTGAGGACAACATGTTCACTTGCTGTCTAATACATCCCACCCACTGACAGGTGCCATTATGACGAGTGTTATCATTGTTATTCACATCACCTGTCAGTGATCGTAATGTTATGGCTGATCGGTGTATATTATCAGTGTTATTCACTTCACCTGTCAGTGGTCATAATGTTATGGCTGATCGGTGTGTATTATCAGTGTTATTCACTTCACCTGTCAGGGGTCATAATGTTATGGCTGATTGGTGTTTATATACTGTATATATTTAACACTAACATACAGACTGTTAACCATTTACATATTTTGGCACTAGTTTGACATTTCTTTGTAATTTCTTCACAGTTCTTGTCCTATGTTGAGATTGCTTTAACAAAGTTTAAGTGTGTCACAAAGAGTTCAGGTTTCATAAGGTTGTATTCATTTGTAGCTCAAACTGTTTGGTCCAGACAGTCGGTTTTGTGAGAAGATAAAGAACAAAGGAAAATACATGAGCCCTGGACTTATCTGTGATCTTTTGAAGCCTGTGAAAGTCACAGCCCAAAACAGTCCTTTCAGAATATGAAGTGTTAGCGCAAACATTTCAGTTTCTACAAATCATTTTGTGATATTTGTCTTCTCCTGATTCTCTAATGTCATGTTTGTTATTCTCTCATGGCTAACATTTCCCCAGCATTGTGCTTCTGAACATTCTATTTACTCTTACTAGCGGATTCAGGAGTACCTGATAAGAATTCTGAATAGGCTAATAAAACGGGAAGTCTGTAGCGTGAACCAACATGGAACAATGTAATAGAACCAATGACAGTGTGGAGTCTGGCAGGCAGATCAATTGACTGTAAATGGCTTTAGCAACACTCAGTTCTGCACCCAGTAACACGAGGGCTTTCCTAGCATACATTTTGCATGCTTCTAGACTTGTAAGTAAGGCTGCAAACCCAATATTTGTGGGTTGGTGGCATCAGCAGGCAACCGCAGGCATCAGCTGAATGATTTTCACAACCAAAGACACGCTCACAGTTTCCAATACCGGCTTCCATGTAAAAAAAACCTCAACATTTCAAACAAGATCTGATCGAAAAAAAGGAAGCACTTAACACCTTGAAATCACAATTGTTCAACAAGGAGCTGATGTAAAGAAAACGGAAGCACTGAACACCACAAAAACACAAACATGTTCAATGAAGAGCTGATGTAATTAACTTTTTAAAAACGAATAAAGACAGACTGATGAACATAGAATTTCATATGCAGAATGCAAGACTACAGTTTAAACATCTGTGTTATACTCTGTTATTTCATTTTTTACAGAACATCAATTAGGGCACTTCCATTAAAGCACATAATCATATAGCTATGTTTTATGCTTGCTTCTTTAAGGATGATAAAATGAAGTGGACTAAGAGCGGATATCTATCAGGGGTGAGGCCTATAGTGACTTTACAAGACACTGTGGGATCATTAGACCCTTTAAGCCTGATGGGATATTGTGTTTTTATGAGCTCTTCTACCTTAACCCATTAATAGTTCTGACAGACCATTAGAGTTTATTGATGTCCAATGTGTGGGCTCACATGAAAACACCATTATTTGTCATGATCAAAGTCTTAACATTGACAGAGAATGATTTAACATCAGCATAAAGTGGCTCTTAACCTTCAAGGACAATGTGATAAAATATGAGGATATGCAAGGCTCTTGCTAATTTCCATGGGCCTTGAATCAATTCAAGAGTTGAGCCTTCGCATGATATTTGAGCAGTGAACAAAATGAATGTGGTTAGCAAAAGTGTGATATTCCATTGCAGATCACAGTGAATGTTGATAAATAAATGATAGTGCTCGCTTCAAACAAACAGAAAACAGCACATTTGGCAGACTTGCCACAAGTATTTCATAAGCCTGGAGAATTAATTTTCTTCAAAAGAGGGTACAATTTATATTTGTTTAGTCGTTTTATTGTAGTGCTGAGGTGGTGCATTTTCTCAAGAATACTGATTCAAAGAAAAATAACTGAATGTGCAAAAATACCTCTGCCCCCTAGGGAAATCGAATATCTATTTGCCATTCCCTAATGATTTTAAGGGTTTAGCAATATTCATAATTTTTTTATAAAATGTAAGTGACAAGTGATAATGTGATTTTATACGTGAATTTAATTCTTATCTTGTCAGACAAGCATATTGATCGGTTTCTAGATTTGATCATCATAATAGAGAAAAATCCATAAAATGTATTTGGTTGGATAAAAGGGGAATTCGATTTTAGCTAATGATTGTGAGATTAGAATTCAAAATGTGTATTGTATTAAGGACCTTTTCAATTAGCTGATCATCAGGTAACTATGTGTTGGTCACGGTGCGAAAGAACTGTTATGAAGGGTTAACTCCAGGATGTGATAAAGTGATGAAGTGTGATAAAGTGTGATAAAATGTGATAAACTGTGGATAAGCTACCTGTTTTATCTGTGAGTTTTCACAGTGTGTTTGATGTTTAGTTAGTTAGTTGTTTTTTGCTGTTTAATCCAACACATTTACTTTGCGTGTACAGTTCGTGTTTGTTTTGTCTTGTTTAGAATTAAATTCACGTTTTCTTTAATAATGTCTGCGTTTGGTTCTGCCACACACCAAGGCCGTGATATAAAGTGTTACCTCCAGGACACTGTAATAAAGGGTTAACTACAGGGCACTGTGATGAAGGGTTAACTACAGGGCACTGTGATGAAGGGTTAACTCCAGGACACTGTGATGAAGGGTTAACTCCAGCACACTGTGATGAAGGGTTAACTCCAGGACACTGTAATAAAGGGTTAACTCCAGGACACTGTGATGAAGGGTTAACCGCAGGGCACTGTGATGAAGGGTTAACTCCAGGACACTGTGATGAAGGGTTAACTACAGGGCACTGTGATGAAGGGTTAACAACAGGGCACTGTGATGAAGGGTTAACAGCAGGGCACTGTGATGAAGGGTTAACTCCAGGACACTGTGATGAAGGGTTAACTACAGGGCACTGTGATGAAGGGTTAACTACAGGGCACTGTGATGAAGGGTTAACTCCAGGACACTGTGATGAAGGGTTAACTACAGGGCACTGTGATGAAGGGTTAACTACAGGGCACTGTGATGAAGGGTTAACTACAGGGCACTGTGATGAAGGGTTAACTACAGGGCACTGTGATCACACAGGAAAGTGTATTCTTTTATGTCTTGATATTGATCCGTTATTCTCCTCTGGGGGAGGGGGCCTCATTTTGTCCTGCAGATGGAGGTTTCATGTCACTTTGTCAAGGTGAAGTCAAACCAAAAACATCCCTCCTTCCCCTCTTCTACTCCTCTCATCTTCTGTCCTCTGCTGGCAGGGCCTATGGAAATGTCAGTGTGTCCCAGGGGGAGATGGGTAATGTCAGGACATGCGCTTGGCATGATGCAGAGTCTCGAGGTCCTCCATGCTGATCCTGTCCAGCTGTGCCGGGGACCAAACGCCCCCCCGGATGGAGACTAATTGTGAGGGTTATTGATTACCTCCACATCTCAACCTATCCCCGGGTAAATATGATTGATGCACTTGTCACATCGTCCTCAGGACACACCTTTTGACAGCGTAGTCTCAGGGAGTCTGATCTCTGCTCGGAGCATCACAAAGCATGGTGTCTGTGACTCAGCACAACACATAAATATTCAGTATCTAAAAGGGTCATGTTCTGACTGAGAGTTCAGAATCAGCTTTATTACCAAGTAGGTTACCCATACAAGGAATTTGGTTTGGTGCTTTCGAGCATGACAGAAAACACAGTAAGAGGTATTTAGTAAAAAATAAAAATCACACAGTAAATATAAAAGGTGCATGCTTTGGTGTCTACCAAGCTTCAGTTTGGTCTGTAGTAAACACAGCCTTTTAAAACGCAGTGGTTTTGGGAGGTTAGCCAAGCACGACATGCCTTACTTGACTCTTGTGGAAAACAAACATTTGCAGCAAAGACATTTCAGGCGGACTCAAATTATTCTGAGTGTGATTAGCATTTTGAATAATAATCAATGAAGTAACATGGCTACCACGGATGAATGCATATATTCAACGATTAGAATGAAGCCTTACGTTGAGTCCTGTACTGTGCCCTATTGCACGTTGAAATATAAACCAGGATCTACTGAATAGCCTGGTTGCATTTCTGTCATCAAGATTGACCAGTATGTTGTTCTGATAACTTATCAATTTTAAAGATCAAAATCTTTACTGTACATTGTGTAATTCATTGAGAACAAAATGTACATAACAGCAGTCAAGGGAAACCAAAATCACCAACCAACCTGGATCCGGGCCTCAGTGAGCTATTGGACAATCTGCGGTGCTACTTGGCGGTGTTGGATGCACAGATACAGAACGTCCCAGAGGTTCTCAGTTGGATTCAGGTCTGGGGAACGTGAGGGCCAATCAGTGGCATCCATGCCTCTTGTATTCCAGGAACTGCCTACACATTCTGGCCACTCAGTGTATAGAACGTTTGGTGACAGTTTGGTGAACACTAGTAGTCCGCTGGAGGCGGTGCTCCTCCTGTTCCTCCACGGACAAAGAAGTAGATACTGGTCCTGCTGCTGGGTTGATTCCCTTCTACATCCCTGTCCAGCTCTCCTCGTGTAACGGCCCCTCCTGGTATATCCTCCATGCTATTGAGAACGTACTGGGAGACACAGCAAACGTACTTGCGACAGCACATATGGATATGCCATCCTGGAGGAGCTGGACTACCTGTGCAACCTGAAAGGGCTGCAGGTACCACCTCATCCTCCCAGTAATGACACCCGCAAAATGCTAAACTATATTTGTAAAGTATGTTATGTTTGGTGGAATAATAATCCAGAAAAATAAATCTGGATTATTGAACCCCCCGTCCTTCAGATCTGCATATGGATACGTTACCTACTGCTCCAATCTGGAACATGTTCTCAAGGTGGGCGAGTCCCTCATCTAAGTTCTATTCAAATGTAGACAAGAGAGTGAAATAAATAATGAGAGAGACATCTCTTTGTACAGTGCATATTTATTTAGACACATTTTGTGAAAATGCCAGACTGAGATCTCTCCGTTATAGCGCAGTACATTACAAAGTGAGTGCTTAATTTTTCCTCAAATAGTTTTGCCTGTGTGACAAAAGAATTGAAAGTCAGAAAACAGATTATGTTTACTTCAAGGAAAGATCTATGAAAGCGTCATTAGGCAAGACATTGCTCTTTCTTATATCTGGGTCTAATGAGCCATATAATTTCTGGCCTCTCCCACTTGAGGGGTTGGTTCCATTCAACCACAACCTATTTGGTGACATGTATTCGAGCGTCCGTCTGTCTGCATTCTTTTGTGTGTGTTTGTTACCCGAACCAGATTTCTACAGAAGGATTGAGTCAGACCCACAGACAAGAACCACATAGTGCTTCTATATGCCCAATAATATATATAATGCACTCTAGAAAGACTATGGCATTACCAGGGAGCATGCTGAATTATGACGGCCGGTTGTGCATATGGCTGAGATCAAGTAATTAACCTTGTGTTGTGATTGGCCTGCCGTCGGGGTAGCACAGCCGTCAGCCGGAGGGGAACGCTCTGCTGTCAAATCAAGCAAAGCTGCCATAATGTCTGGGTTGGAGGGCGACGTCCAAGTTCAACAGTAGTTTTTGATTAGTTTTTGTAGCGGCTGTAGCGGTAGAAGGCCACATTGGCAGGACTCCGGCAGTGGCACGATGCCCGCGGTGTAGCCAAGGTCACCAGGGCTTGCCCATCGATGCCGGCAGAGGAAATGATGCGATGCCTTCCATTCCAAGGTCATTCCGCACTACAGTGGGTCCCGCAGAAACATCCCTGCCCGGTGTGGGGAACGTCACACGCATGGAACGCCACTCGGCTCTTCCGTTTCCAAACTCCACGTGAAGAGGCCATTTTCGACCATAATTCCACCAGCAACACTGAGAAGCTATAACGCGCCGTAATGCGTTGGTGTTTTAAGGGGGAATCGGGGGAAAGTATACACGCTGAGACTGATATCACAGAGTTTGGAAACCCCTGTTTATTGCTTTATGTTGTCCAAATGGGTTTGTCCTACTCATTGAAAGCAGTGGTAAACAATAGCGTGGATTGGAGTGGGTAAATATCTGATCGCCTGTCACCATGGTACAAAAAAATATAAAACCGCATTTTCCTGCAAAGGAACTGTTGTGTGAAAGACAAAAAAGTGTAGACTGCCTTAGATTGAAGTAGACCTATATTACACCATTGATCGTAATAAAAGGAACAGGCTCAAGCAAAGCTTTCAATCCACACAGTACTTTGTTTCTCGCCAGGCACAAGTCCAACTTTTTGACATCCTCAGTCAACAACTTGGTTTCTGCAACTTGTCTCAAATTTACCATCCTTGTACCAACGTTTTTACCTTTACCAGTTTCTCATCTGATCACATCTTCTGTAGTGGAGCCTTAGTGGCAGTTTTTTCTACTGTGGTAGAGGTCATAAATTGTGTTGTTCCTATCTGCTTCCTCCCGGAGATCTCACAGTGTCCATCCCAAACTGCACCCTATTGTCACTACACAGAAACACAATGCATTAAACCTGTATGGGCCCTGTTTAAAATGCGTGCACTCCAAAGGGAGTAGGTAGCCATTTGGAAGGATGTCATGGTTTACTGCTGGTTTAAAAACAAGTCCCCTTGGAAGGAGCTACTCTCCTCTGTAATGCCTAACCTGTGGGTTTTGTCATCCTTTTTGTATTACTTACAAGAATGGGCCAGGAGATTTATGTCAACTCTGCAATTGACACAGGTTTAGATGCGCATCAAGAGAGCCTGCTACTTGCTTACTGGGCATATAAACGAAAAGAAAAGTGTTTTTTGGGGAACGGCTGGTGTGAACTAAAAGCTCCCTATTCACACCATATATCAAAATGTAACCGTGTTCACTATAAGCATAATGTTATCACTTTGGGCAGATTCATTTTCGTTCAGTTAATTAGGTTACCATTCCAGGAGAGTGTATTGATCATGGTGCTGGTTCTGGATGGAGCGTTCACATTCCCTTACTGCTTCCAAAGGCTGACTGGGAATTTAAGGATGTTTTGATTTCATATGACAATGGCAGTAGATGATCTCCTTCGTTCGCACTGAACTTGCAGTAGCCGCCTGCTTTGCCATGCTGCATTCCTTTCATCAGATCTGAAATCACTCCCGCTGAGACGGAAGCACAGAGAAACGAGATAGGTAAAACCATTCTCCCTTTCTCTCGTTAACCTTTTTTCCTGTCTATCCAATAAATACCAGTTGCATTCCTGTAGATCAGAATAAATACCCTATTCACCTCTCCTCCTCTTCTCCACTGGTCCGTCCAACCAGAGCCTCTGTCATGTATGTGAGATAAACCCACTGCTGACCTGCACGTCAGTCTGGCACGGTTGGCCCGGCTGATGGAACTGCACATTTTAAAAGATGGAGAGTTCATTTATTGGACGGATGGCCTCTCATCTATCTGTCCATACGCATGCACACAAACACGCACACACACGCATCCACACACACACACAGGACCAGTCAGGTGATTCCGGGATCAATGCGTCCAGTAACGATGGGTAGCCACAGACACTCCTGTGGTGAGTCCACTGGGAAACGCTACTGGGGACATTTCACAATGGAGCCAGTCACTCAAAGAGACAGAAGTCCAATAATCCAACCAAGGAGAAGAAAATTGCGGAGGACAACTGATCAGTGACATTTATAGCATTTTCACAGTCCTTTATTGACCACATTTGCAGACACAAGTGGAGGGATTACGATTGCAAGTCAACATGTCAACATTTGTGTAGATATACAACACAGTTGGGGAGTTAGATGTGTCAAAGAGTTGTTCTCTGAGAGAGCTCAGAGGTATTAAAAAAAGCTCCCTTTGCAGGGTTTGTGAGCTTTCAAAAGACAAATCGCAAATTAGGGAATAATGAAGACAATGCTTTGAACCTAATAATCCCTGCTGTCGTAAAGGTTAAAATTCAGCCTCAATGACAACATTTCCCATCAATTGATTGCACTTTGGCAAGAGCAGCATCCATTTGAATTCCTCTACTTCATTGGTTTTACTGTTGAAGGATTTAATGCTGCACTATTGGGAAAACCTTCTACCCTGGTCTGTCAACATTTCACATTAAGCATTTAAAATATATAGTATTTATTAAAATGTCTAGTATTTAATTTAATGGGTTTTAATCTAGGATTTGATTATTACACCTTTTGGCCTTCACACTCTGAACAATAAAGTGTTATATACAAGGGAACAATTATATCAGACATCAATCAATGAAATATATTGAAGATCAAAATCTTTACTGAACATTGGGTAATTCTTTGAGAACAAAATGACATAACAACGGTAAATGGAAACCAAATTCACGAACCAATTGAGGGCTGGATTCAAACTAAAAATCAAATTCAACAATTGAAATCACAGGCTGTCCCAGCTGACATGAATTTCATCACGACAACTTATAATGTGATTCAGTAGTGTGTATGGCCCCCACGTGTCTGTATCCAAACAACCTCGGGGCATGCTTCTGACAAGATGGCGTATGGTGTCCTGGGGGATCTCCTCCCAGACCTGGATCAGGGCATCAGTGAGCTCAACACAGATACATAACGTCCCAGAGGTTCTCAATTGGATTCAGGTCTGGGGAACATGAGGGCCAGTCAATGGCATCAGTACCTTCGTCATCCTGGATTTGTCTACACACTCTGGCCACACGAAGCTCTGCATTGTCCTGCACTAGGAGGGAAGCGGGGACCACTCCACTAGACTAAGGTCTGACGATGGGTCTGAGGATTTTATCTTGGTACCTAGCAGCAGTTAGCATGTGGAGGTCTGTGCGACCCTCCAAGGATAGGCTTTCGCAGACCATCAATGACCCACCGCCAAACCGGTCAGGCTGGACGATGCTGCAGGCCGCAGAACGTTCACCGCGCATCTCCAGACTCTTTCATGTCTGTCACGTGTGCTTAATGTGAATCTGGACTCATTTGTGAAGAGAACCGGGCCACAATTGCAGAACTGCCAATTGTGGTGTTCTCTGCTGAATGCCAATCAAGCTGCACTGTGTTGGGCTGTGAGCACAGGTCCCACTGGAGGAGGTCGGGCCTTGATGCCCCCCTCAAGGAGTCTGTTTCTGACAGTTTGGTCAGATTCATGCACACTAGTATCCCGCTGGATGTTTGCATTTTGTAGTGCGCTGGCCATGCTCCTCCTGTTCCTCCTCACACAAAGGAGCAGCCCTTCTACTGCCATGTCCAGCTCTCATTGTGTAATGACCCATTTCTTTCTCCTCCATTCTCTTGAGACTGTGCTGGGAGACACTGGAACAGCATGTATGGATGTGCCATCCTGGAGGAGCTGGACTCCTGGAGCAACCTGAATGGTATGCAGGTATTGCCTCATACTACCAGTAGTGACAAGGACACTAGCAAATGCAAAACTAGAGAAGAATCAGTCAGGAAGGATAAGGAGAGAGCAATTGTAAACCTACTAAACCATTCCCTTTTGGAAGTTGTCTTGCTGTTGCCTCTCCAGTGCCACTTTAATTTGCAACAAAACAGGTGACATTCATTCACATTCGCTGATTCTTTCTAACTGGACAGACTGATATATCTGAAGTTTAATTGACTTGGTCTTGTTCTGTTATGAATATGTGTTCCCTTAATTATTGGAGCAGTGTATTATATTGGCTTGCTAGCTTGCCAGCTAACTACAGGTGGTTTGGGCGGATATCATTGTTTTTTTAGGTGTATTCATTATGCATGCTGAAGTGTTTTCAGGAGCCATCTGTCTACCCAAGCTAATCACAAAATGTGAGATTCTAGAGTTGTGGCCAAAAATCTTCATTGAAATAAGGCAGATTGGTATCCACAAACATAATCTTTGGTTTGCAGTTAAACTAAACAATAATAAAAAGATTTATTTGTGGAAAAAGATTTTTCCACAAAGAAATGGCCCAGACAATTTAATTGGCACCTTCTAAAAGTAGTTATTAATACGATTTTAAGCAGGTGATTCATCTTTACTTTGGAACTGAACCATCCACTGTTGAGATGAAGGTGTCTGAAATATTTAAATCATTCAATGAACCAGTTTAAATAGAGAGAATTACTAATTCTCCAGTTTTTTGACACTGTGTGTACTGCAATGAGCATGTAGAAAAGACAACCAAGCAATTGCTTGGTCAGGCACCAAATTGTAACCAAGCATGCACTCTTCAATCTCCGGAGACAATGAAAGTCCTGTTTCCACAGTACATAAGGAAAGTAAGACATTTTATGCCCTTGCCCTGGAAGTGTCCACAGGACAAAATCTGATGAAAGACTGCAGCAAAGAATTGTTCTAATGTTGAAGAAAGCGACTTAAAATGTTTCTATAATATCCACTATCCAACAAAGTGTCATCGTCATGACAAGGTCCATCAAGCAATTTCATTGTCTTTTTACGGATTCACTGGGTCTGTTGGAGAAAATGGCAGATGTTTGTGAATAAATAAAACGACTTACTTCTGCTACTACTACTACTACAACTACTGCTAATACTAGAATGCAGCAGAATACCTTTTAGCCAGCCCCTGTACCAATAAAAGCACACTGTATAAGGGGTAATATGCCATTTGGGACAATGACAGAATAGATGCACCATAATCAGGTATCTGAAAACATCCCAGTGCATTTGGAGAGATACCGTAAAATGACTCTTACATATTCACATATTGTAAAAGTAAATGGCAAACGCTGAGGTCATCAGAACATAATTTACTGTTATGGATTTTCAGATTCGGCTTTGCTATGGATCTTTCCTGGTAGAAGTATGGATTAAACACACACTGCATTAATTCCCTGCTTGACTGCCATGATGTCTGTGTCCCAAATTACCTTATATTCCCTACATATAGCAATACTTTCTGGCAGAGCACCAGGGCCCTGGTCATAAGTCAATCACTTTGTAAGGAGTAGGGCTTCATTTTCCAGGGGGTAACCAAGGAAACAGATGTCTGGTTGTGGGTCAACCACAGTGGGAGGCCTGTCCGTAATGGGCTCTGTGGGCTACTAGTAAACTGCATCAGTCCCAGGCTGTTAGCAGTTTTGATCTGAGAAACAATGCAGTTGTGAAGTAGAGGCCCGCACTGCAGTACCACACCGGCCTGCTGCCGATGCTTCCACTGGAATGGAGACCACAGGATTAGCTTTAAGGCCCCCTCAACGGGATCGAGGCTTCTGGAGTTGAAGGAATTGTGAGCCACATTGTTTTACAACCACTTCAGAGTTGAAGAACTGGACCTCACCTGACCCACCATCCACCCCAATTCGGTTTTCCCTACTCTACTACTTATGCTATTTCCTTGAACACAGACACCCAACACCTGGCCTCCTCCTGTCTGCGTTCCCTTTACTCCCTTCTCCATACTCCCTTCTACTTACTCCTCACTCCTTACTACCCACTCCCCATTCCCTACTACCCACTCCCTACTACCCACTCCCCACTCCCTACTACCCACTCCCTACTACCCACTCCCCACTCCCTACTCCCCACTCCCTACTCCCCACTCCCTACTCCCCACTCCCTACTACCCACTCCCCACTCCCTACTACCCACTCACTTCTTCCAACTACCCACTCCCTACTACCCACTCCCTACTCCATACTTTCCACTAGCCCTCCCTTGATCCTTACACACCCCTATTTATTCTATGTACCCAGACCCATCACTATTCATTTGCTGTTGCGGATTACGTTACAGAATCCCAGTTTTTTATGCACAAAATCCCTTAGGCAGATTGTCCCTGTCACAGAATTATAGCTATTAATAATGTGAGGACAGTCAAGAGGCAATTGTGCATCTTCAGTGTTAACATTGCTGTATGTTTTTTGTATTATTGATATTTTTGCTGCAAGGCTTTTAGAGTTTTCCCAGTAAATCAGTCAGTGCCATTCATCCTCTCCTGCACCTGTGTTGGGAAAGCGACATTGAAAATATTATTTCAGGGTAAAGTCAGAAAATGTTTTGGTTGTTCACGGTTTGAAAACGTATCTTGGCTCTATCATGTGTAAATGTTTTATGAATGTGGTCACATATTAACAGTAAGTAAGCCTGTTAAATTCTTAAAATATTTTTTAAAATGTGTGAATTTGGCAGGTCTGAGGCCTAAAATGACTAGATATTGCAATATTTTATTTTGTGAAAAAGTACAAATCTTATTTAAATGTAAATGATCTTATCCAAAAGAACAGTAGTGACCCCCTAAGCATTGCAGGTCCATCAATGTTGAAATGTAACCCGTCATGGCCCTACTTTCACCTACATTTCAACTTTTAAAAAAACGTCCTCATAAACACAAGAAATGGCGATATACAGTGGGGCAAAAAAGTATTTAGTCAGCCACCAATTGTGCAAGTTTTCCCACTGAAAAAGATGTGAGAGGCCTGTAATTTTCATCACAGGTAAACAAATTACAAGCCTCTCTAATCTTTTTCAGTGAGAGAACTTGCACAATTGGTGGCTTACTTTTTTGCCCCACTGTATATCGCCATTTCTTGTGTTTATGAGGACGTTTTTTGAAAAGTTGAAATGTAGGTGAAAGTAGGGCCATGACGGGTTAAATTTCAACATTGATGGACCTGCAATGCTTAGGGGGTCACTACTGTTCTTTTGGATAAGATCATTTACATTTAAATAAGATTTGTATATATTGACCTTAATCAGACTTTTTTATAAGAATATGTCAATTATTTGACGGTTACAAAAAATTAGGAAACACCATGAAATATTTTGTTATTTTTTAAGAAATATGGACATATCAGTATTTGACCTTCTTTCAAACAATATCAATCAATAAAGGTGATATAAATCATGCATTTCTCCCCTTTGGCTGAAGTAATCAGTCTCTGACATCAACTGGGAGAACGTTTTTCCCCCACGCTGAATTGTTTTAGCTGTGTGATGTTAGAGGGGTTTCTTGCATGCACAGCCAATTTCAAATCACCTCACAGCATCTCAATAAGATTAAGATCCAGGCTTTGACTTGGCCATTCCAGAACTCTCCATTTCTTTCTTTAACTAAATATTTCATGGGGTGCCAAACATTTTTCACATGACTGTATACATCAAATAATTGACATATGCCCTTAAAAAGGTATAGACAACATTTAACTGAAAATACAAAAGTAATGTTTTATTCATGGTTTTTAAGTACTATTTTATTCAAGATGTGAGGTCTTGGGATAAAATTTTTGCAAGCGAATGCATGCAGACTGACAATTAGAAAAAAAATATTTAGACTAAAGTACATTTCATTAATAAGTCATTTGCATTATGTTTAAACAACTACCTTGCTATTTAACTTGCATCCTGTTGTCTTCTCATTTTGATGAATGCGTTAACAGTGAGTAGAAGCTAACTAAGTCTAACTAAGGTAATTCATCAAACTGCTAGCTAGTACAATAGCCAATTAGAGACATTAGATATGTTGGTTGTAAGTAATTAAATAATAAGACTACACACATTTCTCAGAAATTTTGCATTACTTCAGCATGTTTGCATAAGTAATGTGCAAATATAATTAATATTCAGACCTAGTATATTAATTGATGTTTGCGTTTTAGTTTTTTTCCAACTTGTAGGCTATTCTCAAATGACCTGATGACCAGATAGTAGGAGGCCAGTGGGCCAAGAGGGGATTTCAGAAACACACCATTGTGAACAGGAAAGAATATAATACATTAAAACTAACCTGTGCTCACTTACACTGATTAAATCTTACTTTGTAGGGTGATTACATTTGTACAATTCTAAAGGCTTGTTGCTTAATTTATTTGTTTCAGTGGAATCTGTAATTGTTCTTGCCTGTCATGGGTGTTCTAAGATTACATTTTTTCCTTGTTTCAGCTGCTGTCAAGAAGTGGAACCTTCAGGCCACAGAGCACTCAATAAACACGCCCAAGGTAGAGCCGGGGGGTGGGGTTATGCACGGGGTGTTCACGCTATTTAATTATTCATGAGAAGTTTGTTTTAGAACATTCATATTTTTAGTTAAGACATCATACAGGAAGGATCTCCACACTCCGGGACCAATAAAGCATAATGACGCACTGATAAAGGCCGAATGATCCAAATATTTTCTTATAAAATGTTTATTGCATTGATCCTGAATGTGCAGAGATCCTATTTTATGACATTGACCTCCATTCCTAAGTGAAAAGGGCATTAAACGTAATGTATTATTGAGATACCACTTGTGTTGCACACTGAATAGTACTTACATACTATTCAAATAGTAGCAAATATAGGTAAGTGTGTTTGATGGACCATCATATTTCTTATTTTAGTTTAATGTTATAAAGGTTAGGAAATGGCTTTTTTGCACATTTGGAATAAGTTTTTTAAAATGTATCATATTTTTCAAATGCATTAGGTGTGACTTTCAAATATACTATAATTCTGTTCTAATCATGTAGTAAAAGTATACTGAAGTCAAGTATGTCTGCCAAAAAGGATTATCTTGATTTTCAAGAATCCCAGAGATTAGTGTCAAAATTGTCAAGACTAACACCTGATCACTGAAACGTTTGGTTGCCAGGTAGAGAATGTTTTAACCCAGCGTTGTTAGTGTTCGAAGTAGTACTGGATTCTTCGCATTTCTGTGTTCACAGTAGTGGAAAGAACCCTCAGGAAAAAGCTAAATGGCTAAATTTTAGGTGTGATGACCTGGACCTTTAGAACCACAGACCCTCCAATAAATTAACGCACACAAACAACCACGATCAACAACAACATTCGTCAAATTGGACACAGTGGCAAAATATAGCCACATCAAGGTGAGCGGGACCGCGGCTGTGACAGAAACAAAGAAACTAGGAAAGGAGACAGCGTAGAAGAAGCCCTGGTCATGGGGTACTATGGACTGATGTCCGCAGGGGGGCATTAACTAACATCATTTTTTTAAAAGTGCTGCCTGCTTGCAACTTTAGTTGGCGGAGTACGTGGAGAACGTCTCAGTAAATCACCATTTGCCTGAGTGTCACAAGGCGGGTGGAAATGCAGCTCTTCTAAAGTAACCTTAACCAACAAACCCTGAGGTGGGGGTGTGGGCGGGGGGGGGGGTCTTGTACCAATAGAATAGGTATCAGGAAGTTCATAAAAAAGAAGTGAGCCGTATCCAGTTAATATGGCAGGAAATTCTCAGTAGCAGTCAGACATGCTTGGGCTGAGGTCTTAACAGGCTTTCAGGGATCGATTCATGTTTGCACCGTTTACTGTACTATAGGTGTGATGGATTTGAGTCTCCATTCCGGTCGTCTTCCACCTCATTACCGAGTGCTGTTGGCAACATGAAAAGATTCCCCATGCATTCGTCAATAGCTATGGATTAAAACGTGCATGAATTGCATTGCCAGAGAATCTAAAGGAGTCATGCTTGAGCAGTGGCAGTGTTTTCAGCACAGAGTTGCAATCATTTATGGTGATGCACTGTTTTAGGGCAGAATTCCTTAGCTCCCCAGCTCAAATGTATTTTTAGATGAATACGTGAACTAATGAACTTCTATTCATGAAATGTATATTTTTCATATTAAAATAAGGATAAAGTCTAATGAAGTAATCCTTTGCAGCAGCAGTATTGCTTTTCAGGGGAATACCTCACAAAGCTGGTTGAGGCAAGGCAAAGAGTGTGCAAAGCTGTAATCAAGGCATAAAAGGGCATCTTTAAAGAATCAAATATATACATTTTGATTTGTTTAGCACTTTCTTGGTTATTACATATTTCCTTACCTGCAATCTCATAGTTTGCATGTCTTCATTATTATTTTACAATATGAAAAAGTAAAACTAAAGAATGACCCTTGAATAAGTATCTGTACTGTATAATGTATTTGTACATGAATATACACACACGCATGTATACAGTATATATATATATGTGTGTGTGTGGATCATGTCCTGGCTGGGGGCCCCTGGCCATCTTTGTGTGCCCGGGGCTCACAGTCAGGACCTGCCAGTACAGGGGCCTCTAGGCATCTCTACATGACTGTTTGGTGCTCCCCAATTGGGGACAGCTGCTGCCAGTTGCCCCTAATTGGGGAGCCTACTTAAGTTGCTTGTTTTTTCTATTGTATTGTATTTTCTATTTTTGTTTCTGCCTTTGTTGCTGCTGGTCCGGCCAGTTTAGTGTTTGTTGTTTTCGTTCAGTTAAGTTTGCTCAGTAGAATCCTAAAATAAAGCATGGATTTGGAGACCGCTCTGCACCTGTGTCCCAAAGCCTGGCCTGCATGTGACAGTGTCTGTGTATATGTGTGTTTGTGTATATCATCACACAGATTAGTCATCTATGTGATGAGCTGGACCAACAAATCCGATCCATGCCTAATCCCCCTTCAAATTACAGATTGTATGAGCTACGAGGTGAAGGATCCGCTAATGTTTTGGAGGGATCTTGTCCGTTTTGTTTTGGAGGCACGTGTTAGACCAACTGCTTATTAGGCAGGTGGCCATAGTGTTGTGGATTATCAGTGTGTATGTATGTATGTATATATACAGTGTCTGCTCTCTTAATCTTTGGTTCATATTGTTATTGTTTTTGTTTTGGCAATGTCAATATGGTTCCCTTGACTTGAAATGTTAGACTCCTCCTCTATACTTCTCGCCCTCTATTTCTCTATCTCTCTTTATACATAAACACGTATACCGAGATATAGATGTATTTATATATATATATATATATATATACTGTATACTCTCTATTTCTGTATTTGTGTGAAATGTTTTCCAAAAATGGTGTTGACAAACCCATGACTCTGAGTGCTGTTGGTATGAGAGACAGATCCAGTAACACTGAGGGCGCCATGTCCCTGTTTGTTTCTTAGAGCTGCCAGAACACACAAACACACAGTACACGCTGAAGGTTAGAGCTGTAGGTATTACAGACCGATGTAATGCAGGACAGATTCCATTGCACAATTACACCAAAGTTCAAGATGGCTTGCTCCTGCAGCGGGCAAGGCGTTAATATTTTTTTATTTTGCCCTGTCATAAATAAAAAGCACTCTCATTCGTTATGTAATACAATGTCATAATAGTGTGTAAATATAGTACCTCTTACAAAATCTATTTATGGCTATCTCAGCAGTACTGCATCTACGTCGTGCTACCTTGCAGACCTTATAAACTAGAAGTCAAGACATTACTAGCCACCAATCTAAACTCTGACACAGATTTTATATCCTCGTCTAGTATTAATTTACAAACACTGAGCATGAAATCAACAAAAAAACTCTCCATGCCATTGTATTTAGGATAAGAATTAGTTTGATTTTGGATAAAGGCTGGTCAAAGATCAAAGATCCTGCTGTAGTGTGTCTAGGAGTAGCTGGAACGTGTAGAAAGGCTTCTGTCTTGGAAACATTGTGACTTTCATTTATATGACATTTAGGACTACTGCTGGAACAGCGGTTGACAAATAAATCTACCTTGTCCTATGGAGAGAAAGTAATCACTGCTGACATATCAACCTTTTTGTGATTCGTTATGGAAAACGTAATGAAAGTGGATGGAGGTTTTTATATGCATATATTTAGTATCCTTCGGATAGCCTGTAATAGTTTTTTTTTGGTGTGACTGTTAGGAAACCATGCAAATAATGACTGCATAATTCGATTATTTAACCCTCAAACAACTGACTGGGGCCATATTTACCTCTGAGACATTATTTTATCATAGCCAATGTGTGTTCATTAACAGCGTTAACATTCTTTTCTCACTTTTGTTCAGCTCTTGGGGTCGAGGGCCTGCAAGCACAGTCATGGTTGTTGGGTGGAGATCAAGGCCCCCAGGCCCCCAAAAAGTAATGGTTCTTAGAGGGGTTGCATTCATGGTGTGTGGTAAAGATTTAACTTTAGTTACAAATGACATAAAAGACACAAAAACAAGTCAGCCGGCCATTTAAATCTATCTATGCAGGGACGTTACGTTCGATGAATGAAAGTAAAGAATATGTCATTTGTTACCAGAGGAATGGCGTTTTAAGTGTTTTTCACAGAGTTTGAAATAGAGGAAAATCCGTCATGGCCGACCACATTAGTCCTATGTGATTCAGTTCATGAATTTCAGTCAAACAGGATAAGGGGTGTGACCTGTTCTTTTGGCTAGGGTGTCAATAGGCAGACCCACTCATCCCACCCACACTTACTTGACAGAGTGCTCCCACTTGGAAGAAAAACAACGCCGGCTGTCTCACTTTCTGAACAATCTCCGCTGCATATTAAAGTTTGTCACAGTTCATACACTTTGCAGAGATTTGTTCTGTTTTTTATTCTGCAACACTGCAGAAAATGACTGAAAACCTGGAGGAAGAAATTAAGTCTGTTTTAACAGAGCTGTGCCCTGTACATTAAAATTGGCACACATGAACATATTTCCATTGTTAACCTGATATTTCCCTATCCTCGTGCATTGTGGAACCTTCTGGAATAATCCATTGAGCACGATTGGAGTAGTACCCAAAACAGCTATTACTTTGTTTTGATGATTTGCAAGATGTTGTTAAATAAAAGCTACTTCCCACGCCTTCCAATTGGCGCAGATACAAAAACAGGTGTAGTTCTTAAACAGTAAAAACATTTTCTCATTTCAGATTTTTATAGCAGAGCTTTCTATGAAAGTGTATATTCTTTAACTTTATGTTATTGCTTGCTCTACAAAGCCAATACATTAAGAAATGATGCCATGTCAAGTGAAGGAATTGTATGCTTGTTTTTCACTGTCTATTTTATCTTCAGATTCTGTTGCTCAAACCGCTTTTGAGACAGCATTTCTTTTATAATTATTGACGTTCAGTGACATTTATGACCTGGGATGTTGATGTTGTGCTGTGTTAGCTGGACATGAGTGGGTATCTGCTGGAGTAGTTTCCAGCAACATAATGTGCTGGACATTCAGTCAGTCTCTAGGTGGAAGTTAAAGCATAGAGAACTCTTGCCCTCCTGTCAGATATAACACTTCTGGTTCAGACATCTCTACCAATGATCTATTGGGAAAAGCATTACCCTTGTCCACTTCCATACTGCCCCCTCCTCCCTTCTGCCCTCTTCCCCTAACCTTATACCCTCTCTCCCTCCCTTATACCCTCTTCCCCTTCTCTTATACCCTCCCCACCTCCCTTATACCCTCTCCACCTACCTTATACCCTCTCCACCTTCATTATACACTCTCCCCTCCCTTATCCCCTCTCCACCTCCCTTATCCCCTCTCCACCTCCCTTATCCCCTGCCTTATACCCTCTCCACCTCCCTCATCCCCTCTCCACCTCCCATATACGTTCTGCCTCCCCCTCTTATTTCTTTTTTGCCCTCTATTGCGTCTTCTTTTCTATTACTTTCCATCTGCCTGTCTATCTCTTTATATCTATCTCTTTATATCTATCTCTTGTGTCTCTCTCTTCATGGTGGCATTTTTTCTTATCCAGCCTGCAGCAGTACACGGAATCAAAAGGCTTGCACTGCTAATAAAGTTCTTTCTTTTCTTGATAAATGTTAGATTGAGCATAAATATTTCAGAGCTGTATGCAATTTTGATGCAGGCCCCATTCCGTTATCTTGTAAGGATTGGTAATTGTGTCATGCTTTGTGTTTTGCCTCATTTAAACACAATGGTTCATTGAGGGAAAGCAGTTCGGAAAGACACATTGAGTGGATGACGGATGTTTTAAAACAGATGGGTCAGTATGAGGAGGGCAACCTGAGACGGCCTCTCACCAGAAACCTGGTGACGGATAGCCCAACCCCATCCTAAATATAAACATAAGAAACCTGAACCTAAATCAACTGTCAGATGGCATCAACACCACCAGGTTGCTCCTTAGTTCGTATCCCCATTAGGAGCTACACAAGTAGCAGCTAGTCTTCTTGGGTTCCATATAAAAACAAAACACACAACATACAGAAACCATACACACTATATCCCATATACATCTGACCCCAAATCTCCTCCCAGACCCCATCATACCCACCCAGTCTCCTCCCAGACCCCCATCATACCCACCCAGTCTCCTCCCAGACCCCATCATACCCACCCAGTCTCCTCCCAGACCCCCATCATACCCACCCAGTCTCCTCCCAGATCCCACCTTACCAACCCAGTCTCCTCCCAGACCCCCACCTTACCGACCCAGTCTCCTCCTAGATCCCATCATACCCACCCAGTCTCCTCCCAGACCCCCATCATACCCACCCAGTCTCCTCCCAGATCCCACCTTACCAACCCAGTCTCCTCCCAGACCCCCACCTTACCGACCCAGTCTCCTCCTAGATCCCATCATACCCACCCAGTCTCCTCCCAGACCCCCATCATACCCACCCAGTCACTAGCCTTCATTTTTCTCTGATCAGACGAACGTAAAACGAATAGGGTCAAATCCATAAAATCTAAACGAACAGAACAGTATTATCACTGACATGAATGTGGGCACTGCTTCTATTTATTCTGATTATATGCATTTAATAATATCATATTGGCAAAATCAAATTAGATAATTTGAAAAAACAGGCCCTGACAAAAGTTTTTAAAAGCTGGGCCCTGACTGGCCTTATGTAGTGTACCATATAATGAATTTTCATAATTAATTTTATCCTGCCAGATTGTCTGCACCACAATGTATCATCTGTGAAATTGATTCGGATATGACAAAGCATCTGCCCCTGATACATCTAATAGCTTTTGAAAGGTGATACCCTGATGTTGATTAGTCATTGACACAGTCATTTGAAAAGGATCTGCCTGTGCTGACAGATTTGGCACTGCTAGGACAAGAAAGAGGAAACAGCACGTCATATCAATGACACCGCATGTCTGCCAATTCAACGCCTTTATTGCGTGCCAAGCTATGCACATATAAACAGGCTCATTACTCATGATTTTGAGTATGTAAACATGTTGGTAACGGTAACACTGATAGGTTGGCTTGCAGCCTACATAATACAATATGCCTTAAGATGTCTTATTCATTAAAAAGCTGATCGTCGTTTTCTATAAACCGCTGCTAGGAGAGTCGGTGGCTATTCGATCTGGTCGGGGGATCACAGGTCAAACATGCTACGTAAAGGTGGGCACAGGTGTCGCTCATGGCGCGGGATCTGCAGATAATTGTATGCAGCTGGTGACGTAAAAAGAAGTGACTGAAGCCGTTGAAATAGGGCAAGCCAGTAGTGGAGTCACTCAGAGCTGGAGAATGGAACGCCGCTGTTAGAAGTGGGAACATCCAACGCGTGCTTATTCTCAACCTATAATTCAATATAGCCTTCTCACAAGAGACTGTTTGCAACCTGGCCGAAGGTGGAACTAAGAAAGTATATGGGCAACAAACACTGAATCAGACATCTGTGCTTGGCATATTTATTTTTTCCTCGCTATTGAAATACGACAGGTAAGAAGGAAATTGTGTTTACGGAGTAATGGACAGTGCTTTTTTTGGTTCTTCGGGGAACCGTAGGTTGCATTCTATCTAAACGTTTTGTAGGCTAATATGCGTGTTGTTACATTTGAACAAATAATGAAAATCATTGCGACTGAATCAGTTTTCAAAATAACTGTACAAAATGCATTGTGCAGTATAGGCTGCGCTTAATCTTCGCGAAATTAGGCATACAAACCTTTAATGTAATTGTCAGCCGAAATGTGATTTCAATGACCCTACTGCATTCGATATGTACGTTTAAATGTTGAGGTTGAATATTATTCCCCGAAACCGCAGCTTTTAAGTGTAACATCAGGTTAGTTTTTGGTTGACTAGCCTATGCTGGATTTATTTTGTTGTAGTCTTTCGAATTGCATCTGGCTCCAGTAGCTTTCTAAATGCAGTATTATTTAAACCCATCTTATTTATATAGACACAATTCCAGAGAAACATATTGCGTACGGGGAACTGGCTCCCGTTGACTCTGAATTGTATTTTGATAATCTGCACATTTTTGCATGCTCCGTTCGTAGTTTGACCGCTGGCATGACACGAGACTATCCTGAAAATCTCAAATGGGTTTGTGTTCAATGTAAAGACCCTCTCAGAAAACATGTAACCTGTGGTGACATTCCAGAACAGAAGGTATGGTTATTGCCTCAGAGGCGTACCAAGGCAATGTCAAATCCGTTTGGGAATACGTTCTGTACACCCCAAATGCAATGTATTGTCTGTTAGAAGTTGCAAATGTGTAATGGAAACCGTGTACAGCATGTGGGAATTACTTTTGCGCACTGCATAGGAAAAAATTAGCTGTCCATGGTTCTGAACTGAAGTCCGAAGTCCGTTCACTCCTACGAGTTTCTTTCAGTCACCGCATACGCCATGGGTGGATCTCAGGTTTGGAAACAGCAGCCCTTGTTCAGCATTCACAACACGCCGTGTATGCATGTAACTACCTACAACTAATTTAGAACCCAATGTGATTGAAAGACAACTTGTAACCTTGTAAGCGGTCGTTTATGCCCTGCGTTTAAAACGCAGAAACTTTGTAACAAATCTCGAAAAACTCAATGTATGTTTTTCAACAACGTAGACAAGGCTATTTTCTTACCGATATTGTAATCGTTTGTAACCTATAGGACATCTGATATTGCATCAGGTGGTGACCTAATGGCCTTAATGTGTGCGTCAATAACTTATTAACTGAGAATTAGTCTGCCCCACAAATTACAGAAAATTAATTAATGGAACATAAAATATAAGGTGACTCATACACACGGATGATCCTCTCCTCCAACACTACTGTATTTATTTCAAGTTGAGCTATTCAGCCATTCCCTTCGTGAAGGTAGGCTACTTGTATCTCTCTGAATTCCTCAAAGGTGTTCTCTCACTGCAGTGGAGAGCACATCGGCTGTTATATTTGCGGCACAGTTCTGCGGAGGTCTTTGATTAAAACAAGAAATGGCAATATGATGGTGCTCCCCTCTTATTGATCATGGTTGGTAGCATTTTGTGAAGCTGAAATCTAGAGTGGATGTTCTAGATTTACAACCAGTGTTTTTGACAATGTCATTGTTTCTGTTCGATGTTGCTTTAATACCCTGTTGCTAGAGAGCTCAGGTTAACAGATAGGAAGGATGAGTGACAATACCTTTGAATGGAAATGAATCAGCATTTGTCTTTGCTTTATACAGTTGACATTCTGCTATAGCTGATATTGCTTCACAAACTGCAAATAAGTTGGCAATAATATGTACTGTAGATGTATTTAGAAAACAAACACATTTCTAAAGTAGAACAAGTTTGAGTCTGTAGTGATTTTTTGTATACAATATACAGGGACATATTTACACTAAGTATAATTCAAGTCATGCTGAACTCCACCACTGTGCAATAAATGTTTTTATAATGCATTTCCGATTAGAAATATATTGACTCATGAGTCAATATAGAAACAAGTGAGTAATAATGACTGATGCACAGCCAATGGTGTGCATTAGCAAAACAACCGTATCTTAGCGAGCCCAGCAGAAAACATTAGTGATTTTTCGATGAAATACTATTAACAACACATTTAATAATGTGTCGGAATGACCTTGTATGGAGAATGTATTTCAAAATTCACCATAATGTCTCAATGGTCATTCATTCAGGCGTGCAAGAATACAGTAATAGAAAACAATATTGGCTAGTTCTACTCATGTATCGTTAAACGTACGGCATCCAATGTATGGTGACTATTTTGCTTGTTGTTCACTTGAAATTCTGGTCACCTTTTTTGAACTTTTGGAATGACCTTTCCTGCTGCATTACATTTAGAACCAGCTGCTTAAGCTCCGTGCACCACCAATATCATCGGAGGAAATGGTGCTCTTTCCGACTGACTGCCCGAATTGGGAATCCGTCTCACACTCGTACGAGGGCAAAGTCGTGGGATTGTGATGGTGGACTTAACGTCAATGTCTTAACGAGAGATACGTCGCGTGGGCACATTTCACTTGGATTTAACAGGCATATCAGAATATTGTCCTGGTACTCTACTTGATTGGCTGGGCAAGGCCACCTGGTAGTGGTTGCTTGGGTACTAACTGATATCCTTTTGCCCTGAAGTCAAGTAATATCCTTCTTTTCCCTTCTCCAGTCTGGCTTTAACAGGTCGCGTTGCCTCCCATTAGCTGACACGCTGGATGGGAGCTTTAACACCCTTCGGCTACAGACCTGGTCGCTGGATCTTGTCAAAGGAAAGGCAATATCAGCAGAGGGGCAGCAAGCAGAGAGGTGTCGTCCATTGAGCTCCATCTTATTATTTCCCGAGCCCTAGAGCTCTGAGACTCTGTTCTATAAAGATAGAGCGCAGAGGAGTGTCAGGCCGTAATTAATAGTGAGGTTTCCTGGACAGGCTAGTCACTGGCTTCGGAGCGTCCTACTTCCTTTTAGAAGTGCTTAACTTTATGTGCTTTTGGAAACCAAGTGTGTTGCCGTCTCTGTGCTTTTAGATGTAAAAATTGACTCACTTGCAGAATTTTAAGAAAATTCTCTTGACTTTCAGTGCCAGTTGAGCCTTTCATCAATTGAGTTATATTGTAAGCATGATCTCTGTCAGTATGCTGAGTATTAAAACAGTACAACTTTTAGAGCTTTTAGGATTGGCCTGTCAGCCTACAATCATATTCATCTTTCTACAAGATACTCTGTGTACAAGACAGCGATGTACTGTCTAGGCTATTAAGTCAAAGTAGGGTTTCATCTGGTTTCTGCCGCTTCACTGTCAGCCTTCTCTCTTTCAGGGGCTCACATTGTAAACCTTTAGCATTAGTGTAAAATGCAGTTCATAACCTTATCTACCCGAACACCATAGGCTGTATAAATCCACTTCCGATCTTCAAAATGGTGGAGATTTATCACATTGCTTTGTCATGAAATTCCTGGAAGAGTCTATCCTGTTAACCCAGTGTCAGAGGCATAGCGGGTAAAATGCGTGATACCCTCCCTTGATGGACCGGTTAATTCCACTTATTCTACCCTGCAAGCCATTCAAGCCTTGTAGAAACAGTACAGGGAGGCAATCCGCTTGGTGGCCCCAGTGTCGTATTAGGAATTGTCAACAAAAAAGAAATCCTGAACTTACTGCGGCTTGAGCCTGTTAACATTTCTTCAATGTTTTATGGGAGTCTTTCATTCACAACAAGGCTTTCCTTGGTTGCATTTGTTTTGGACAGCAGGCTACATGTAAACTCCTTCTTTGGACCCCTCCTTCCCAGACCCCCTGTTAACTATGCAGTGTGGTGAGGCACGGAAAGGAGATTCATTGTCTCAATTGGTCTGTGCCTTTTATAATGAAGCTGGCACTGTATTGGTCCTGTTGCTTGGCCGGGGGCCCTGCCCATTCTGGATTAACGTCAGGTGGCGGGCTGGGGGTTAGGGGTTGGGGGTTAGGGACAGGGGCTGGGGGTTAGGG
>JACXGK010005235.1:0-33983 GCA_016801125.1 Novumbra hubbsi | reverse complement strand
CCAGTCATCAAGCACACTGCCAACTGTTCGCACCTGTCCCTCATTACCTACTCACCTTCCCTACTTAGGTTCCTGTTTGCTCACCCCCCAGTGTCGATTCAAACAAGATACTATGCAGATCTCCACTGCTACGTGTAGATGTTTTGACTACTGCGTTACATTGCAGCCTTTTGGCTTACAAGCCTTATTTTCGTCATCGGGAACTATATATATATTTACACACATATATTCCTATCACCCTTTGACTACTCCTACTACCACTACTGGACAATTCGCACTGCTCGGTTATCCGAGCACTAAGACGCTATCCCTAAAGTCGCGCGTTTGGATCTTACCCTTCAATCTGCGGACACCGCATCCTTACATTCTGTATGACATGACAAGTCAATTACCAATGTTACACTTACAAGGACATTTCTTCTGATGACATGAATCTTGAATAAGAGAATATGAGGCAAAACTAACCCTATTTTTTATTAATAGCATGCATCACTGTAATAAATCAGCCATATTTAAAACAGGGATTAAGCACAAGGGTTCATGCTTTACAATGTCCATGTTTGATGAAATACCTGGCAAATTGCTTTGTGTCAGGCCTGTTCCGAGGCATGTGGAGAAATGCTTATGTTTCTTTGCGAACACAGACTTATTATTATTTCATCTGTGCTGCACTCAGCAGTCCCGCTAACCATTAGTCAACAGGGTTATACATCATGCCACTACACTGGTATCCCCAACCCAATCTTCCTGGGTCTCTCTCCACTTTTCATTTGATTACAACCGCCTTTTGGAATATTTCTCATTTATGATGCAGAAGAGGTTCTAAAGCACACTAGGTTTAACTGTTGACTGAGATAAGCATAGTAAATGTGTCCTGCCAGCCTTGTGTCCACACATTCAGACCATTTTTACAGTACAATGAATTTTTTAAGATTTGAGATTTGCATCGCAATACACATTGTACAGTGTATTGAAATGTGTCATAGAAATAATAAATGCAACTGTTCATGTTAAATTGTTATGTCCTGGCGTGCTGAAAATGAAATAACCTTACATTTCAAAGGGAGGCTAAATATGAGGTCAGAACATATTTCGGTTCTGGCATTGACAGTGCAAATTAAAACAATTTCAATAACAGCATTCCTAATTCCAAACGCGAGTCAAGTGCGCAAGTCCCCTGCTATATCCTGCCCCCACCTACCTGCATGGAAGTCCACCCCTACGGCGAAGAGGGTCCCGGTGACGGGCATCAGAGCGTCCATGTTGTCATTGGGATCCAAGGCAATACCTCTGACACCCTCATGGACAGAGTAAATCAGAAATGACTCAATGCCTGTGGGGGAAGGAATTGCAGAATGACTATAACATACCGTTAGTATCTTGTGACCGTACCGTGAAGGTTAAAAGCACGCACAAAACCCTTTGGGTGTGGACCAACATCGACGTGCTCTCTTACCCTCGCAGGACATGCGGTCAGTGCGGAGGTTATAACCCACAGTGCAGGAGCAGCTGCGGGTGTTCTCCGATGTGGGGAAGCAGAGCTGGGAGCAGCCTCCATTGTCCACCTGACACGGGTTCCTTCCTGGAACAGACACGGCAACAAAGAGGAGACGGAGCATCATGTTATTAGGGTAATTAACGAGGTTGCCATTAAGGTAGCCAAGTAAGACAGCACCAGTGATGGATCTAACAGGTCGAGGGGTTCCATTACTTGGACGTGCGCGTCTGTGTCTTCGTGTGATTGGTGCATGTGTACGAGCGTGCGTTTTTTTACCTCTCTGTCCCTCCCTATCGTAGACCTTCATGTGCACCACTCCACCCGTCTTGTTCCTCAGGACCACGGGAGTCCGTCCGTCTCTCTTGTTCACCGTCCCCAGTTGGGCAGAGTCATCATCAGCCCACCACAGCTTGTTTCCTGAAACAAGTCAAAGCCCTTATGAACCACATCATGACACACCGTGACACCACAACATTCTGGCAGTTGCTCCATGAAGCCTACCCTCAAGTTGCTTTTGTAAAAAGGTTTTATGTTACTTCATCTTGTGATCATATAACCGCATAGAAAATGCTGCTGTTTAGATTGTAACCATTTTTTTTTTTTATATTAAAATAGTCTCTAAAAGATAAGTATGCATAAGTGTTAAACCTAGACGGTTCAGGTTAATCGCAGCACCTTCTCAGAGACCTCGGGGCAAATCCAAGAGCAGGCTTCTCTGAGACCTCGGGGCAAATCCAAGAGTAGGCTTCTCTGAGACCTCTGGGCTAATCCAAGAGTAGGCTTCTCTGAGACCTCTGGGCTAATCCAAGAGTAGGCTTCTCTGAGACCTCTGGGCTAATCCAAGAGTAGGCTTCTCTGAGACCTCTGGGCTAATCCAAGAGTAGGCTTCTCTGAGACCTCTGGGCTAATCCAAGGGTAGGCTTCGATGAGACCTCTGGGCTAATCCAAGAGTAGGCTTCGAACCCTGGTCTTGCAGTGACACAGACAACTGCAAGGAGGTGAATTTACAGGCAATGACTTTACTGCTACGAAAAATCGCAGATGTCACCTATTTATAGAAATTTCAGGTAGCCAACCCCTCCTTGCTGTAAAGCAGAGTACAGAAAAACTGACTGCAGTTCAGTTTAATAGCCTTTGGCTGAAAGTCAACAATAAAAGGAAAGCAAAACATTCTGTTGAGACACCAACATTGTTTCAACAGAATGTTTTCTGTTGAAGAGCCCAAATTGCTTTGAGTAAAAATGACAGCGTATACGCCGATTCCAAAACTGTTGACCCTCCGGATCACCGAGCCTAGATTAGCTGTGCTTTCTGCATTCATTTGATGCCACTTGGGCCAGTGGGTAGTGATGATTGCTTGGTTGTTGCTTTATCATATTCAATTCCAACCTCAACCACTGGGCTTGAACCAGGCAAGTGGAAGCTGATGGATCACACACACTTTCTAAACACCTAACTTTACCTGATACACCCGGCCACACACACGCTCATGCACCGTGGCAAGCGATACGTGCACACACACAAACACTTTCCTTCTCAACACAGACTCAAGTCTCAGTCCAGCCCATCCAATAAATATATATATGACGTTAAACTGAGGTTTAGCCATTTTTGCGTCAAATCACCTGTACACTCCATCAACAAATACACTACTTTTGATGCTCATTCCCTAACCCTAACACTCTTGTTTTCTACTTCTACTAGGGATGATAGGGCTAATGTCAGGCCCCTCTTATGATCTCAATCTTTCTTCAATGAACAAGTGTTAACCACGCTAACCCCACCCGCAGCCTTTCATTGATTATTGCAAGGCAGAACACGCCCACATTCCAGAGAGATCTTTTTGTTAATCAGCAGTCAATAACTTCGATTTGTAAACTCACTTTGAGTCATCAGCAGGGACTCAAAAGAACATTAAAGAAGGCAAATGAAGGTAACTGTTTTTAAAATGTTTCCCATAAGAATATCAGACGTAGTCAAACCAAAAACAAAACCATTTGAAACAGAGTTTGACCGACAGAGTTTGCCAGTCAGCATGAAGCGATTGGGCTTGAGAAGTTCAGCCCATACTCATGTTCAACCAGGGGCCGCACAAAGATGTGTGGGTGATCGTGGGAAGTTGAGTGGCGCAAACCATGATGGCGGAGCGGCAATTTCATGCAAATGTGATGCAACAACTCTCAGCAATGATCAACCATATCAATTTCCACCATGCAATGCAATCTAAGGCTAGAAAGGGGAGCTTTGTTCAGTAAAGACGGCTGACAACTGTGTTGGAAAATAAGATGTATCAGAGGAAAAAGGTTGTTTATTTAGATGTTAATGGGTCTCCATTTCTGTTTGCATTTACATCATGGACTCCTTCCCTACAGGTTGCTTGCACTTTGACAAAGCTACTTAGCTGTAAATACCCCATAGCAATAAATAACGTCTACATACCACATTTAAGGCAATCCTCAGTGGACTAGATAGGCATACGTCCAAAACATCACCTAATACTGAACACCGACTCGATATAAGTGAAAACATCAGAACGCAATGGCTAGATGTCGATGGGTTAGGTCAAACGGTCTATAAAGCTGAGGCATC
Organism: Novumbra hubbsi; assembly: GCA_016801125.1. Classification (NCBI taxonomy): domain Eukaryota; kingdom Metazoa; phylum Chordata; class Actinopteri; order Esociformes; family Umbridae; genus Novumbra; species Novumbra hubbsi. Next base: position 29,896 of record JACXGK010005235.1, on the reverse strand, counting down.
TTTCAGGAATTCATTGTTAAGTCCATGTGCAATCGAGTCAATGCCACACAATAAAAGGTCAGCGAATAGAGCAAAAGATTGCTTGTGAGGCCGAGGTAAACAGCACCCATCAAGGATGCGCTTTTGCGGAAGAGGCAAAAACATTCCATCAGTCACAGTAGTGAGGGCATACATTTCCGTGAAGTCACTAACTGGAAAACGTCAACCCTGGCATGCTCTATAAACTGAGCTACACAGGACTACATAGCCAGAGCTAGAAGAACACTCATCCTTTGTTACCCCTCAATTAACATTTTAATTTAGTCAATAAAACAATATACATAATCATTTTGCAATCTCTGAAGCTGTGGAGGAGGTCTTCTAAAGCATAACAAATTAACAAGACAGTGCTCATCCCCTTCCCAGCTGACATAAAAAAAAGATTTCCATTTCAGTCATTAAGTGTATATCCAGAGCAACTTACTGTAGTGAATGCATTCATTTTTTACTTCTGGCTCCAATGGGAATAATACCCATAATCCTTTGCATTGCAAATATCATGCTTTACCAACTATATGTCAAGGATTACTTGCCTCAGTATTCACAAAAATATCTCTTCCCACTAAATGTAACTTCCATGTATGAATGCATCTTTCACAGAAAGCGTGGCTGAACAGTACTTCTCTTCTGTCATCCACGCCCAGGAGGAAACATTGACTGCGGTGGGATGTTATTATGCAATGTGCTCCCAGTCAGGCCCAACAACAACTTAGTAGTGGAATGCAGGAACAAAACGAAAGACACAATGAATGAACTACAATAAACAAATGACAGAAAAAAACATAATAATAATGACTGATGAAAAGGCTTTTGGTTATGTTGAACAATGAAATGTAATGCTGATACTAAACAGATTGGCTTTGGTACGAATATATTTTTGTAATAAAAAATATTTTTATGACCCTTATGCAACTGGGTAGACCAAAGGCTTCCTCTCTGACCAATTTGTTTTTCAATTCAGAAAGGTTTTGGTGTTAGAACCTCTTGCTCTAAGGATCAAAGTGGTCCATGGTATTATAGTGGATGAAAAACAAATGCACTGATATACTGATCACATGAGCCAATTTATTTCATTTCCTGCTATGGTTAAAGCTATTGAAGAGTGTTTTTAAAAACCAAGGCAATGCAAGCCAGTAGAACCTTTGTTAACTTCCTACATCTCTCAAAATAGATTTCCTCTCAGAGTATTCAAAACGTGGCCATTCTAGCATTCACCATCATATAAAACAAAATGCGGACTAAGACGATACCTTTACTAAACCTTGTTAAAAATCATTTCCAAAATGTCCATTTCCTGGATAGAAATTAAGAGAAGTACACATTTTATCTAAGGATCAGCTTCATCTGTTTACTACAGCTTGGGTTATATGCCATTTTCAATCCCAGACACATACTTAAATTTTTTTTTGTCATTTCATAAAAAGTATTTTGGCTAGGCATGCCCACTCCTAACCCCTGTCTATGATGTCGTCCAACAAAGTCCTTGTCCTAGGGCGCTATGACATAGAAACATACGTTGGAAAATGGTGTTTCTGCACCAATCTCACAAAATGAAGTTTTTGTAATAAAAGGCTAAACATCCAATTGGGGAGACTGGATGGAAGTGAGCTTATAGCGGATCTCTGTTAAGGGCCCCAATATACAAAAACAGTCATCGTGTGTATCGTATTCAAATACAATTTAGAATGGCTGACAATAAGGTACATTGAACCCGGGCTTTAAGGGCTTTAGCCTTGGATGTTATTTGGTCAGCCCAAGTGTTTTGCAGGGTGACATTAATGCAGCTAGGATGGGGTAAGCATCACCCGTGCTGATGAGAAAGATTTGCAGGAAGCATAGATAAATACTTCAAAGCAGCCTCACTTTGCAGATGGGAATCTTTTGCTTGCGGTGTAGCATATTTCAGTGATCCCCATTAGTACTTAAACTGTGACCCACGAGAAATTATGTTGCTATTGTAAAGGCACTGATATAGGGTCCATTCCCTCTGTGGTGGGAAGGTGTGGAGCCCCATTTTTGTTTACCATGCCTCTAGGGCCCTCAAAGTCAATTCTGGATCTTACGGCCATTTCCGCTGAGAATAAGCTCATGTATTGCTCATGAAAATCACCTATAACAACTATAACTAAAAGTATTCTGCTCTACACAGGCCCTCATCTGTGTTTTTGCTTGCAGCTGTGATTGCTTCAACACTTCTTTTTCCGTTTTCAAAGGCAGATATATCTTAGTAGTAGTAGTATAGGAATATAATGTAGAGTATAAGGGTCATGTTGATATTAGGCAGTCTAGGTCCATTTGTATATGTATTGTATTTCATTTTTGTCTATTTATTCGACTTGAATAATTAAACAAAAATATCCCGTAGCCCTGCAAAGCTTCAGTTCATAAATATGCAAAGATACTGGGTTGGAGCTTTTTATATGATAATATACCGGATTCAAAAGTTTTTAGGGGCATTTCATGCTTTATTGGCAGAGCATAGAAAATGCGAAAGATAGAGGAGAGAGTTGAAAAAGCTATAGACCAAGATTAAACCCATGCTGCAGAGGTATATGTACACCAGAGGTATTCTTAGACCATAGGACCCCCAAGGCCACAACCATTTATAATGTCTCTTCAGTATGTTGGTGAATTATTTTCTTTTCTTTTACATTATGAGAGAATAAAGCGCTAGCGTAGAGTCATTTGCATAATAATGGCGTTGGAATTGACACCGGCTTGTTTTAGACATGCTGAACAGGATTGCGCGCATCCATCGGGGTTGGAAATTCGAGCAATAGGCGAGCACACTGCACAGCTACTTGAAACAGTTTTGACACACTTGCTGGGAAGCTCTATATAAATGTGGCGCTTGCTCCCTCAGAAGGTGGCAGCTTTAGGCTTCAACATCTAACACAACAAAATCGTCTAGTCTTTGTTGATAGGTTTTCCAAAATGGTTTGTAATGTAAATAAGCCATATGTGCTCAACTGGTTTGATATTTGAACCAGTTCTTACAGCACAGTAACATGTATTATTAAAATCAATCATTATTATTATTAAGGTTATTTGTCCATGCTGCTACCTATGTATTAGAGGAAAAACAAAAAAATCTAACATGCTTGGCCAGTCCACATTAGTAATCCCATAACAATACTACCTTAAAATGATTATCAACATTGGTATTAGAAACCATAAACTGAGGGTTAATAACATTTAGAAACACTCGCATTCCGATATCCAATATATACAATAACTATATAACACCACTGCACAATTCATGTCCTCTTTCTACATCAAAATAACAATATACGAGTCAAGGTAATTAAAATACTATTTTCTAAACACAGATGGCTTGTTATGAACACATCAATCCACTATTCCACTGTAGCCTTCTACTTTTAGATATTTTTATCCTTCCGTTTTGGCTCGCAGTTTGCAGTATGGCGTAATTAAGACACCCCCTCCTCTTTAACAGCAAGAACATTTAATTTGATTTTATCTCCTCCATGAAGGAAAACGCCTGATTTAAAACGAAAATGATTATTAAGCTGACAGCTTCAAACTATTTAATGAAAGTATTGCATTGTCAACTTCATTCCAATAGTCATACACTCAGACTGTAAACAGACGCTATAAAGTAAAGAACTGAACTTCAATACTTGTTTCTTTACTTTCTGACAGCCTAATTAAGGCTTTTAAAACTCACAGGAAGAAAGAGTCATGCTTGTTCGTTTGTTGAGAGATGCACACTATGATGAATAAATGCAGTGAGTATCAAAGAACCCTGAGTCTTCCTTTAACAATGTTTCTGACATTCAACACCAAGGTAAAAACAGCAACCATCTGTCACTGCTTATCCTTCCTTTCATATTTCCGCTCTTACCAAACAGACTTGTATGTATCTTCATGCAGACTGTAGTATTTAGGATGTGTAGTCATTTCCAGTGTATACCTGAACTCAAAATTGTGTCATGAGTGTGATGCAATTAATGAAGACAGATGCTGTGCGCTGTGTTGATAAATCAAATCTCATTTTAAACACAGTGATCTTACTTTTTCCTTTACATCTGGTTTGAAATCAATCCCATTAACATCCTCCTACTTTGATGTTTAGGATTAAGGTTTTCTAATTCACTGAAGTGAAACACTTTCTTTTTGACACTCTCTTTGTCCTAAAAATTGGCTGACTAGTTTCTACACAACTGGTCTTGGCAAAACAAATTTGAATAGTAATGTAAATAAAATTTCAGATTAATAGTCTGATTAATATGTAATTATTCAGCATTTCCTTACACACACACACACATTAACATTATCCAACCTTAGAACCATTAAATACAGAATTAATATCAAGCAACCACACTATTATCATTGACATCTGCATACAGGTTTCGAAAAATAAAATGAAATCACAAGGAACCCGTCAACAATCGGTTAACTTTTTAACTAATGTGTTCAATGGTTAAGTCAACACAAGCACTCAAACTGAACGTGATGTGGAAAAAAAAAATTGTAGTCACAGCTTGTCATCCCATAACCAGTTAACGAGCAACATGTGCTAATCCTTCCCACGATGTCCTGGCCATGGTCAAGCCTGACAAAGACCTTCAGGTAAACATTTCACAAAGTGTTGTGTATACTCATTAAATTATGTGCTTCTACAAGGTCCCAACAACTGCAAACCATAGGATGTGGTAATAGTATGTCTGAAACCACACCTTACTCACTCACCCATAACTGCCAATGCTGAGGCTTTGGTGATCTCCCTCTTCATGCTCTCCAGCACCTCCAAGCCACTGCCGTCCATATTGCACCTGTTGATGGTGCCGTTGCCAGAGCTGATCCAGTACAGCTTGTTGGCTGTGTAGTCTATGGAAAGACCTTTGGAAGGAAATGAGACAGAGTTAATAAAAGGTTTAACAGTTATATGATATGTGACTATAGCACGGAAGGGTTTAGCGGTGGTCTGTTGCATTTTATCTTTGAAGCCATATTTTTCTGTCTGATGGATTTGAGTTAATGCAGAATTAAAATCTCGCATCATTACTCAGATGCTTGATTAATTTCTGAGTTGAGTAAAAAAAAAAAAACAAGCGTATGAACGAAATTGAGAGCTCAATGCCAATGCCAGAGAAAAACATTACGTTTTGTTCAAATCGGCTTTTGGGGGGCGTAATTAAGATTTGGCAATCAATGCCACAAGACGTCATGTTGATAGACGTTTGATTAAGCATAGAAATAAATGAACCCACAGCCATATGTTATAGAAATATATACACAATAGACCATACATATTACAACAGTACATTAAGGCCTTAAACATATTGCAATATATACAACTACAGTTAAAATATTATAACATACTAGTTAATAGAAAATTTAATAAATGTCTTAAGTTGCTCTGACGGTTTTGATAATGTTATAGTGTTTCTTGGCAAACATGACCTTGGTCTGCCTGTGAGTACAGATGCTGGAGGCAAAGTTTGCAGAAGTACAAATGTTTACAGAAGTTTGTGTGAGACACTAGATGTGTACAACACTAGAATAGGATTTAAGTTAGTTCTCATAGTGTAGTGGCAAATTATTACAATCCCTTTTATTTGGATATCATTAAATGTATATAAATGTAAATAAAACACCAAACTGAACACTTTTAAAGGGAAAACACACACGCACTGTATAATGCTATTTTATTGTAAGTGAAACCCATGTTATGGGGATTTGTTTAGTGTTCAATAGCAATGTTTATTATCAATGTTAATAGATACGAATTCCATATGTTGGATAACAGGATATCATGAATAAAGTAGGAAAACAAATTAAAAATAAATTACGGTCGAAGCAAAAATAAGTGAACCCCAAATTGCATATATAGGAAGATCCACTGAATTATGGCCGCAAATTACTTTCATGATATAAATCATGTAGGTAAGTAGATCCTGGCAATTAAAAATGTAGGAACCACATGATCCAATCAAACAAGGGATTGATAGAAATGAGTTAGTGTAGTACTCTGATAAACAGAGACACACAACCTATTTAGTTTGGTGTTACCCACACGGTACAGGGGAATGCAAAACACACCCTGTCGAAATGAACAGATGAACAGAGGACATCAGGATGAGGGTAGAAAGAGCACATCCAGTGTGAGACAAATCATTTACAAATGGAGAGCATTTAAGAGGACAGCAACTCATTTTCTAAATAACAAGGACACTGTAGATTTGCTAGAAAAATGCCTTAGCTGTCAAAATAGAACCCGACTGCATGTCTTAAGTTTGCCAGATACCACCACGTGGACAATTTTATTTCTGGAAGTACATTCTATGGCGCCTCCATTAAAACCACTTTTTTCTTCTTGAACAGAAATACAGGCCATAAGTCAAAGCGGCAAAGCTTTGAATTTTTTTTCCAACAAGACAACGACCCAAAACATTCAAGCCAATATAACATGGAAAGGTTTAGGAGAAAGAAGATTTTGGATGGGCCAAATCAAGGTTCTAAACTTTACCCAATCTTTGCCAGACAATCCTCAAACTTTAAGGTGGAGTGTGAAAAAAAAACCCTAATGGTTCAGTGCATACAGCACATGTTTACTCCAAGTTATCGCTGCTAATGGTGATGCCACAAGCTATACAATGAAGGGGTTCACATCATTTTGTGCATATAATAACTTAGACAAAACTACATGAGTTTGTAGCCAAGACCGATGTGCTTGTGATAGCAATATCCTAAGTGCTTCACAAATATATTCTTGATACTTCATGGTAAAAAGGAAGGAATTACTCAAGAAAGCCCACCTCAGATCATTTACATTTTATATGTTTTCTAAAGTCCATTATACATTCCTGTTAGAATTAGAAATACGTACAAATATGTTCAGTCTCTGGAGAAATCATCACCAGAGACTGGAACACTGGGAACATGGAGGTATATGAATGGAGCCATTCTAGAAGTGCAAAGTTTGTAGAGCCCAATCCCAACATATTTACACCTGTAAATACTGCAATGGTGTTTCCACCAAGTATTAATTAAGGGAGTACAATATAATCCAATTATGATATTAGATGTTGCAGTAAAAAAAAATGCCTATTGTGTTTGTCTTTACAGCATATTTATATTTGACAAAACCTCTATTACATCATCTCTATTCTCTGGATGTCCCACCCGTATATGGCCTGGCGTGTCCCTTCTTGAGTTAAAAGTTGCTACACCCACACACACATATCAGGCTGCCTGGGGCACGTAATAATAGATACCAGATGTTTGCCATACGGCACCTCATGTAGCTCAAGACAGCGAAGTACCATTACTTTGTGTTGTGTACTTTAGCAAGAGCATGGAACTACAATATACACATTATCATGAAAAGACACACTTTCTCACAACGGTATGTTCCAACCTATGGTCTATTCATAGAGTCTATGACAGTCACATTGACAACTCCTTTCAGGGAGAGTGGACAGGATTTGTGGGTAGGTTGTGTGGAGTCCATCATGAATGGGCCCAGCACCATGTCCTATCTATTGTCCTTTGTTCAGAGTTTGTCAACACTTATTAGCTTTCTTATGCTCATAATCTGACAGTACAGTACGCCCAAAAAATAAACAGAAAGATAAGGCCAGTCTGATTGACTTTAAACCTAAATGTGTCAGATGCATGAGATTATGAAATGATATCATTTTGAAAAATGCAGGAGCGTTCCACAGTCTTAACAAACAGAGAAACAGTTGAATTTATAACTGACCAACTGGTTCCCGTTGGTTCTGATGAAGGACCTTGCTGTTGATTCCATCCATGTTGGCCATGTTTATTGTATTGCCATCTGTCCAATAGATCTTCCTAAAGTGAAAGATTTTAAATAATATTAAGCAGACAAATGTACACAGACATTACCCATCGCATTACACATTACAATTGAACGTTTTTATCAGAACTGTGATGCGTTTGTTCATTTTAACAACATGTAATGAGAGCAGATCACTTTAATCATGTCGGCTATGTACGCATATATATATATATATATATATATAGGTAGATCCACTGAATAATGGCTGCAAATTACTTTCATGATATAAATTTAGAAATTCGCTGTTGTGAAAATACCAAAGTACCGTCTGCAGAGAGCTTTTAGCATTTTTCCCCTCAAAAAGAATGAAGCTTTCCTAATCCCACACTTATTAAACAGATCAAGTACGCAGATGCTGGTATAATCTACTTACCCCTTGGCAGGGTGAACAACAAGGCACCTTGGCTTATCAATCCCATGAATGACAGAGGTCTTCAGGGACCCATCCAGACGAGCGACATTGATTTGAGACTCGTCATTCTCTGAGCTGAGCCAGTATAAGTTCCTAGAGAGCCAGTCTAATGCCAGCCCACGGCAATTAAGTATATCTGAGAGGGGGGGACAACATGGAGGCTGTCAGGCCGATATCCAACAATGTGTTTCATGGAATCTGAATAAAAGTTATTTGCTAAGTACATTCACAATACTTCAGTTAGAAATCAGTGGAGTGTATGGAGGAGCAGTGAAGAAAAAACGTAAGAAGATTGAACATCAGACGGCCTCCAGCATACCGGATACGTTTGATTGGTTCGGGCGGCACAAGTTGTAGTAGTCAATGTCAAGTGCCTAGATTCTGACCTGCATAACTACCTGTGAGGGAAGGATGTGCTTAATAAGAATGTAGTAGAACATGAACCTACAGGGGCTGGTCACCGCCTAGATGTATGCTGAGAACAAGACTCTCCCCTGTTCACACCCCTGACTAGTTCCATGATACTACTGAATTGCAAATGGTACATTGACAGTTTGGTCTGTTTGAAATGTTGATTTAGAATACAATTGGTGAATACAAGATGAAATTATTTTTATGTCAGGGGACCTTTGTAAGAAATGAAAACAAATGATGTTTCTTGCATTAGTATTCAACCCCCACATATTTATATTTGGTACAGCCATCTTTTGCATCAATAACAGGATTAGGTATTTTGGAGTGAGTATCTTCCAACTGAGCAAACAGTGTCAGAGTGAATTTGGACCATAAATCTTTGCAGATTTGGAGTAATATATTATGTTTGGACGATCCGCACAGACTGCAAATTTTTTATAATGCCACATATTGAATGGGGTTGAGATCAAGACGTTGACAAAGCCACTGTGCTACATTACCCAGGTAAGGTGTTGTTTTAATCTGAAACAGGTTCTCTAAAATAATTTCTATCTATTGTTCCATTGATTTTATCAAGATGCCCAATATCCCTGCAAATGAGAAGGAACCCCACAGCATGGTACTGCAACCATACTTTGCAGTGATGGACGGTCTTGAGGCATGGGTGTTGTTTGCGTAACACTTAAAATTTGAGTTTGGCCAAGAAGCTTTATCTTGGTCTCATTTAACCAAAAACGTTCCCACATAGCAGCTGAGTCACTCATGCTTCCTGGCAAACTCCAGATGTGCATTCATAGCGTTCTTTTTGAGGGATATCTTGACAGACCAGTGTTATTCAAAGTGCTTCATACACTGGACTAGCACATCATTACACCAATCCTAGCCACAAAATGTGCTGTTTTTCTTAGAGAATGTGAAAGCAATTGTTATGTTTAACAGGTGGAGGTCAGTGGTAAGGTAACTGTGTTCTGAATACGTATGCAAGCAACACATTTCAGTTTTTTTACTTTTTGAAAATATGTTCAGTTCCTCTGCTGTTGACGAGTCTAAAGGTACTACAGGATGTGCTTTCTGTACGTTGCGCCATCCCCTGGGGCCTGTTCAAAGTGACATAAGGGAGCAACTTCCCTCGTCTTACCGCTATGTCATTGAGCATGTAAAGGATATGAGAGAACACAAGGAGCTCCTATTAGTTTAGAAGCACAGGGAGGAAGCCCAGTGCCATCAACAGAGGTCCTGTTACAGGCCCACTCTCAGGGGATAAAGTTATAGCGTTGGTTCCCACCACCACCTGCAGGAAGCTGTGGTGCCGTGGGGAGGAGTGGGCGTTTCCCATGAATCCCCCCAAGCGCTGGGAAAAACGACATGGTCATGTGAGTCAGCGCCACTCAGGATAGGTGTCAATGGGACAGGACCTGGCCCATCACCAACAATAGGAAATCAATGGGCTGGTAGATCAATTTGGATGTGTTTTCGTCAAACCCACATCAATCAACATCACATTCACACAGGACCGGGGGGTCGTGATCCACCAGTGTCCCCAGCAACTCCCAACATCTTTGAAGAGTCACGGAACACAGGGACCAATACCATAGCGCTGGTAATGACTTTTGTAATGACTTCCAGGTGCTGACTGACGTCTGACCAATTGAAAGCTACATCATGCCCAGAGTGAACAAGTTAGTAGATAGTAGAGTGGCTGTGCGGACCCCAGGATATTACCAAAGTAGAACAGACAAAGGGGTACTAGCAGGAGCCTCTGACTCACCCCCTAGCTGACAATGACAATACCGGTTTTCTCTGGCCATGGAGGTTTGGGACACTGGCGAGCCTGCTCCAGGCGAAAGCTGAAAAAACATAAACCAGGAAAGAGCATGCCGGACAGCTGGGAGGCAGCTGGAAGACAACTGGGAGGCAGCTGGAAGGCAGCTGGGAGATAGCTAGGAGGCAGCTGGGAGACAGCTGAGAGATAGCTAGGAGGCAACTGGGAGACAGCTAGGAGGCAGCTGGGAGGCAGCTGGGAGGCAGCTGGAAGGCAGCTGAGAAATAGCTAGGAGGCAGCTGGGAGCTAGCTAGGAGGCAGCTGGGAGACAGCTAGAAGGCAGCAAGAAGGCAGCTGGGAGGCAGCTGGAAGACAGCTAGAAGGCAGCAGGAAGGCAGCTGGGAGGCAGCAGGAAGGCAGCTGGGAGGCAGCTAGAAGGCAGCAGGAAGGCAGCTGGGAGGCAGCTGGAAGACAGCTGGGAGACAGCTGGGAGGCTCAACTCCTTTGAACCCACCCCTCATAAAGGTAGATCCGGTTGGTCCGCTATGTAAGCCAGCAGAATCCGCACTGGTCCCCAAGCACGTATCCACAACTCAGTTTATTGCCTATAGTGTATTCCTGAGTTTGCGTTTCTCTCTTTGTGTTAAAGATTTGTTTGATGAAAACAGCATACGTTTTTTTTTCCTAAATGTTGTCTTGTGTCTTTGCTTTGCCTTGCTACAAAAAGCATTCAAATTACTTTTAGTTCATTCCAGTGTTCTTGAATAGGGTTTACACATAAAATATTATATAATGTATGTTTTGAATGATTTCCAATCGTCATAATGTGTACAATTTACTAAAAGTGAAAAATTAAAGTAATTTATTTTAGAAATATTATTTCCAGAAAGCATTAATCATTATTCATTTGTCGCTAACTTATTACAAAAAAGTATGTTTTTTGATACACATTCAGTAAATACCTCTAGTGATGACAGTCTCCAGACAAGTGCCATTGATGAAAGCCCGTTTGATGGTTTGCGTTTTCACGTCGGCCCAGTAGATCCTCTCCTCCTGAGCATCGTAATCTACCACCGTGACATCATCGATATCTGGGACTGTTAGTGCCGTCATGACGTTCATGTAAGGATTGTCAATATCCACTCCACGGATCTCTGACCGCCTGACGTATAGGAGGAACCGTTTCAACACTGTCGAGAAATCACAACAATGGGTAACATTGATTTTTGAAATGACTAACCTTTTTAGTGCGATAGGGGTAATATATGACATGAGAATTATATAAAAAGATTATCCAACGGCATCATTCTAAATATGTAAAATCAAATTAAATTAAATCATGAATAGTCTAGTGTTAACTGAATATTCACATTCTAGAAAAAACTTGCTAAACGCGAAAATATAAATCAAAATAATTATTGTTTATGTATTTATTCTATATTTTGACATGTAAAAAAATAACGGTGTAATAAACACTATCAATAATAAAAATAATAAATACATCAAAACAATTGTATTTCAACCCATTTGTAAGGAGAATAATTGTAATAGCCTATATTAACAATAGTATCAATTGGACTCACAGAAGCAGGACTGTTTATTGGGGGAGAGCTTCATGAGGTGTGGACAAGTGCAGGATGCAGTACGGTTGTAATTGATGAGACACAGGTGTGAACACGGGCCACGCCCGTCACTCTCTTCACATGGGTTAGATGCTGAAGGGAAAACAGAGATAGGGAGACTTGTCAGCAGAAAGCACATGAAAAAAAGAAAAGGATGAGATTCATTAAAGCTTTAACACTCTCCGCATACAAGATTCAAGAGGAAACCGTTTTTTACTTTTGTTTAAATATAACTACAATGACTTTCTGCAGGAATACTTTGTAGGACGTCCACTATGTATTCAGCAGATATAATTGTTGAGTTCAGCATTAGTTGGTATAAATGCTCAAGTCCAAGAATATGTTCTGAGTAAAGGCATATGATCAGAAGGTCTAGTCAGCTTCCTGACAGGGTAAACGGTAAAGCTAAAAAAAACACAGATGCTTAGTTCTGTAGTTTTCAGCAGACCAATATGATTAAGGGGGAATTCTTAAATGCTAACACTTACTGAAAAGGTCAAGAGCAGAAGATAAAGAAACAGCCACCAAAAATGTGGCAGTGTGTTTATGTTACAATGTTTTCCAATGGCAATTTGGCCACCTGTACAGCTTAACCATAATGCTGACTCCATCGGTTAGATGTGCTGACAAGATGGTAATCCTTCCAACTCATCCACACTGGTTCTCTTGTTTCCATACTGCCTAGAACTGGTTTAAATCACAGGCATGTTTTAGGAAGAATGGGTGATGTCGGGGGTTTACTGATGTCAGAGTGCTGATTAAGTTTAGCTTCTCTTGAACTAGAAAGAACACAAACAGAAACAGTACATAGTACTGATGGCTCAAAGCGTATCCTAATTACAATCACGGAATATTCCATCCACTGCCCATTCCCAAAACACCTTCTGAGACATCATGTCTTCCACTACGTCTGTTATTGTATAACCACAACCACTATTCAAAACTGCCAACTCTTAATTCTCCCAAAATAAGTGAATGTGCTGACATTTCCTTCTTCCTGGTGGGATATTGCCCAGGGTTCAACCCTACTGTGTATATAACTTTAGGAGAAATACATGAACAGACAGCAGAGCTCTTACTTTAGCAACACCAAGTTGCTTCAGATAAATAAATGAACAGATTTATTTGGATTGGATTGTTATTTCTGCTTGTAAGAAAGAAAGAAATACTCTTTTTGCAGCTATTAACCCAAAGCAAGTTCTACAATAACTAATTTTCTGAACTCACTGCCTGCTGTGGCCTTCTGAATGCATTAGAAATCAGAAGATGTATTAGTGTTCAGTTGAAAACACACCCGACAACATTTGACTCATGAAGGAAAACAAAAGCCGTAATACAGTTTGGTGATCAGCTGCATCATAGCCTTGGGAAATTACACTAACATGGAAAATGCTTTTAGACTGGCAGGCGGCTCATAAAAAAACACATGCTTAGCTGACATAAAGAGCCAAGAAAAGCTGGTGCCCAAAGAGTGATATCTTTTCAATGCAAACTGTAAAGTCTACTGGGCATAATATGAAAGCTAGGCTGGAGCACTTGGCTGTACTCAACTCTCAGGAGGTGCTAGAATATTCATTAAAAGGCCTCAGGTAGTCATGGGAAACATTACAGTAAAATATGTGGAGTGTAACTGTTGTTTACAGTTAAGGTTTTGAAGGCTACATTTTCTTTTTAATACAAGATATTCAACGGCGAATAGCTGCATATTTTTAAATCGGGTTAATAATTCAACATGTTCATGTTAAACTAATGCAGGGAGTAGTGACTCTGTCAATTCAAGTGTTTAGTCATCTGCTTGTATTATCATCAACACTCCCCTCTATCTTTCTCCCCCCCAAATGAGACAAGGGGGCTGTGTAGGAAAGACATATTTACCTTGTGTGACAACGTGCCTAAGGCTGCCGGTCCTCTAGCTTAACAGTTTCTAAATGTGGTGCCTGCTTTTTGAATAAAACATGCCCATTATGCAGTCATGTGAAAAGGTATGTATATCCCCCGGAAGGATATGTTTTGTTACATATCTGGGTATAATGGATATATATTTTCCTTTAAAACTGGTGACTTAATTTAACTGTTGAATAATTTAACAAATGTCAAAAGAGTATACTTCGCAATCACTTATTCATCAATAGCCAACAGAAACCCAAGTACACCCCAACCTTCAATAAAGTTGTCCCCTTTTTTGCTGAAATAACTTCAGCTAGTTGTTTCTTTTCCTTGTTTCCTTGACTGGGTTGACTGGGTTCTTCACGTTATCCTCATGGGGTATTGTGTGTAGAATGTATAGGAAAGAATGACATTCATTCATTTTGGAATACGGCTTTACCATAACAAAATGTGGAAAAGGTGAAGCGCTGTGAATACTTGCCCCAGATGCACTGTATATATGTTTATATATATATATATATAAATAAGGGATATGTAATTGAACCAAAAACAATGACATTTTAACCATAAATCATTTATTTAACAAAATGTACAATGCCATTTCCTACTGAGGGAAAGGTTAAGACACTATTCCCTAACAACTGGTATTGCCTCCTTTGGCTGAAATTACCCCAATAAGACATTTCCTATAATTGTTTACTAGTGGAGAACATTGTTTCCACAGAATCTTTTCAGCTGTGTGCCGTTTCAATTCACCCCACAGCATTTCAATAGGATTAAGATCCGGGCTTTGACTTGGCTATTCCAGAACTCTCCATTTCTTTCTTTTGAGCCATTTCTTCCCTCATCTTCTTCATTGTACAAAGGAGCAGATCCTGCTGCTGGGTTGATGCCCTTATATGGCCGTGTCCAGCTCTCCTAATGTAAGGACCCGCCTCCTGGTATCTCCCTCATTCTTTTGAGACTGTACTGGGAGACACAGCAAACCTTCTTGCGACATCACGTATGGATGTGCCATCCTGGAGGAGCTAGATTACCTACGCAATGTAAATGGGCTGCAAGAACCTCGCAACCCGTCACTACTATTTGCACCAAAACAGGTGACATTGATTCACAATCGCTGATGCTTCCCAACTGGACAGATTGATATCCCTGAAGTTTAATTAACTTGGAGTTGTACTTTGATTATGTGTGTAATTCTACTGGCCTCATATAAGACCACTGTTGAATTAATATGAGAAACTAAGACAATGGGACATTGAATGGGAAGCCAATTATTGGATATAAATTCTACTGTCAGCTATTTTTCAGAGGTCATGGTCAGAGACAGAATATTTGGCATGGCAGAATATTTTTTGTGTCTCAGCAGATATAGTTGTTTTTTTCATTCTTTTAAACATATTTTAAAGAAACATAATAAGGGTCTAAATGCAATTCCAGTGCATATCCACCCGCCATCCCCCTTGGGTTTTGTGCGAAGGGCCCTTTCCAATAGGAAAATGGCAGTCTGGCATCTCACCTTGGATTAGTCAGTCGATAATGCAAGCAAAATGAACAGGTTCATACACCTTTCATAAACTGTTCCTCATAAGACTAGAGTAGTGTTTTTGTAGTAGAGTTTTTGACATTCATGGGGTTTAAGAACAATGTGAGGAATAGACTGCCCCCAGATCGACATAAAAATCCCATCACAAAAATGTGAACAGTCTTCCACTAGATTTACAGGAAATATGAGTAAAGATGCCGCTGAATTTAAAGGCGGAACGAATGACTTGTTTATTCTGCAGAACCTCAATGATGGCCTTTGTATAGGCAACATGAGGGAGCTGCTGAGGGTGGGAAGACGGGTGATTGTTGAATACTCACTTAAGGGACAGAGGAATTCCCAAAGCTAAATACACATCCTCCTTTCCAAACCTCCCTCTCTTTTATTAAGTTTTTCCAGTTAAGCTAGAAACAACAGAGCATCGATGTGCGTTCAACACTATAGCACCTACAATATGTCAATATCTCTGATAAATTGTATTCTTAAACTCATTAGTTGCGTCATTGTATATCATGCTTTGGCATTGTGCTATTTCCAGGCATAGTGGAATGGTTTTGACATGATATGGTTAATAAGGGTGTTTTGACATGCAGATAGCCATGGATGGGCGAAGTGTGTACAAACGGAAGGCAGAGATTTCTCATCAGTTGTCGCTCACCTGGGCAAGCGTCTGTTTGTGACTTTTTAGAGAAATAAAGCAATTAAAATGGCATTGCTGTGACAACATGTTCATGTTCAGAAATATAAAAACAAAGTCCAATCAGCTACTCTTTCTATTAATTAGCAACTCTGTGAAATGAATATTGATTGTGTTATTACAAGTATATTTAACTGCATGGAACTGACAAAGGTTTTAGCCTTTGGTGTCATATTTTTATAACTTAATTATTCCTAAGAAGGCATACATTTATTAACAAAAATAATTATATTTCTGTCTAATATAAATACATCTTATATAAAAAATGTAAGACAGGCTTAATGCCAATGGGAAATTAGCTTGTATTAGTTAATGATACAATTTTCTTTGTTGCAATTGAGACTTTTTCATAACCTGTCTTGTCTTGAACAATCAATCAATCAAATGTATTTCATGAAGCCCTATTCATATTAGAAGTTATTACAAAAACAAATGTTGGCCAGCCAGCCAAATCAACCACTGAGCGTGTCACAACAAGAATGCAAAAGAGCCAGCATCAAGGTGATTAACACTTCTGCAGGTACAAAAGTGAAATATCAAAATCTTGATGATAAAAAGCCAACTGCAAAGAAAACATTGTCATGTTACAGAAAGAAAGATTAACGTAATTAACCACTTGGAATAACAACCTACAGGGTAATTTGTAATTACATATTGTAATTAACTTGTGTAATTACATATAATGATAGATTATTGTTTTAAAGTAATTACATAGCAATATCTGTGCTAATAAGAGTCAACATGCCAGGGGATGTATTTACTCCTGCACATGTTGAATTTACTTCTGTATTTACTTCTGGACATGACAGTTCCAATAGCTTCAGTGGCTGCTTACTGCCAACCATGGATTCATTGCTTTATGCATTTTGATCATATTCATTAATTATTTGCTACAATAGTGCAGATATATGGAGATACATGCATACATCATGCAGTGAAATAACAGTTCTGGTACTAATTACATTTGGCTGTATTAATGCAGGGAATACAGAATAAATTAAATACATTTAATTCAAATACTACAGAATACAAATACTAGTACTACACTGCATTTCATCTTTGTAGCTATTTTACATTATTAGTAGGATATTTACATTTAGAAAGTTTTGTTATACAATTAAAGATACTGAATCTAATAAATGTACTAACACTATTGATATATTTTAAATATGATCATGTGAGCATTCTGCCAATCAGCATAACTAGGAGGGTTAGGATTGGTTTGATGTTTTATTGCAGCTACAGTACAGCTACAGTATAACAGGCCAATTATATTACCTCACTGTGAGGCCTTGGGACTGGCTTTCCCTCTAACTAATCAATGGTACCTCCTCCAAATTTCCAAACCTCATGTTGCCCATCCTAAATCCACATAACGCATTAACAACCAGACTGTTGACGCCCCCAGACAAGCCCTGGTCTTGGCACCCAACAAACCCCCCCAGAGACAAGTACCGCACTCACCCAGCACCCCACCCACCCACCCTCTGGAGCAGATCTGCAGGGCTAGGACGAGAGCATCCTCATCACTAGTCTTTGGGACTGGCTGGCTGGAGTGGATATTAGCCCCAATGGGCTCTTTAAAATGGGATTAGAGGTACTTACTGGCTTCTTTAGAAACGCAGTTCAATTTGCTTACACTTATCTATGCAGAACTGACATGGACAGGCATATACAGAGGAAAAACAGACAAATGAACTCCTAACACATTGGCATTATTTTGGGATTGCTGAATAGATGCAAACCAGATTAATAGTGTACTAATTCATGGTCATGCTTTGCAGCTTATGTTTTTAGAAAGCTAAAAGGGGATATATTTTTTACTCAACTGTGAGAAAATGGGGAATGAGATTAAATCTGTTGACCAAGAAAATATAGGCACAAAATGAAGATTAATTTATTATTACCTATTTTACAGATCAATACATTTCTGCAAATGAAAGAACACCCTTTTTGCAGTAATATAAGCCTAGACATACTATAACTCTCAATTATACATCCTTGCAGAACAGATTTCCCATGCTCTATGAGCATATACAGTCATGGAAAAAAATAAGTACTCCCCTGAGAAAGTAGATTTTCTTTACATATGTAAATGTATATTTGAGCTAATATCCAACCACATTCATTGATGAAAGTAAAATTGTAACAAATATAATAAAATGCAAGCAATTTAAATTACATTAAGTACATCTCTACCTTAACCATCATGTGTAATGCCTATAATTAGAATTGGGTGCAACAAAACCACTGTGAATAATTAAAATATCATCAGAGAGTAACCTGGGAGGGTCCAAAATTCCATAAACATTAGAAATAATATTAACTTTAGGGTTAAGACATCATGCCAAGATCAAACGATTTATACTAGATCTTTAGAAGAAAGATTATCAGAGGGGTTTTAAAGATATTTCCAAGTAATTTGACGTACATCATTACACTGTCTAACAAACTATCTACAATCTCAGACAATTCCAAACCAATGGACATCTAGGAAACTCTAGGAGGCTCTGTTAATTCTCCATACATCACCAGTTGTTCTTGAACATCCATATCGATGTGCGTGGCTACTTTCTCCAACACAAGACCAAATTTAAACCCATAGATGACCAACTGAAGTCTCTAACAACCCTACGCAAATGTTGAGGGATCTACAGACCCCTCTTGCCACAATCAATGTTGAACTGCATGAGTCTTCAATGTTGAACTGCATGAGTCAACGAAAAACCTGGCCTACAATGGAGATAAGGAAGGAAGTATATGCTAGCAAACATCTCAATGATATTTGCCAGACAACAACTGGGTAAACACTACTGGGACAATGTGTTTGAACAGATGTGTCAAAGGTGGGGTAGTTAGGCTGCAATGCCAAAATGCCATGGTTGGCAAAAATAAATAAATAAATACATTTTCTTTTTAAAGGAGAACCTGAGGAAATCTGTCAGAAATCTGAGGCTGAACCTAACATGAATCTTGCAACAAGACAATGATCTATTACGTATAAGCAAAAAAACAAGGTTATGTAAAGTCTGTGTCAAACTGCAGATTTCGATTACATTTCTATTGAAATGCTATGGGGGAACTTGAAGTGGGCCCTGCATACAAGAAATACCTTGAACATGACAAAGATGCATCAGAACTGTAAACAACAGAGTGGGGAAATGCCTCCCTGTCAATGTAAGAGACTGTAAGATAGTTACAGTGCTCCTGTTGTCACTTCCATTTGCATCAAAACAGGTGACACTGATTCACAATCACTTATGCTTCCTAACTGGACAGATTGATATCCCTGAAGTTTAATTGACTTGGTGTGTGGCTGTGATGTGTTCCCTTAATTGGATTGAGCGGTGAAACGAATGTACATTAACGTAAAATCTTTCATAAAAAACTGACAAGTTGATGAGTCAAACTGATCATGAAATGTGGTAACGGGCAAGTCTATTTTATTTTCTATACACCTAGAGTACATGAATAATCTGCATACTGTAGTTGATTTAATTTGCGCCACATTTCTGCCTTCCAACAGGCATATACAGAGAATGGCTATCATCTCTGTTGACAGGATTAATCGTAGCTCGCCCTCATTCTGCAGTTCCTCTCATTAATACTGGTTCAATTCATTTGAAAACGGCTTGACAGTGTAGCACGAACCAATTAGCCTAATTTGGGCAGAGGGGGAAACATATTCTTAGGTACCATTAATGCTAGCTAATTCTCTGCATGACTACCTTTTTCAATCATTCAGGCCCTTCTCATTGTTGGCATGCTGAGAACCCCCGTGATTGGCATGCACAATGAGGGCGCAGAAGAGGCAAGAATGAATTCCATTATACTCTTTGTTCTCGGTAAGCAACAGGAGATTTCTTCAACGTTGGAGAAAAGATTCTTAGTCAATACGCAGAGGCATTATGACTAGCATTATGTCAATGAGATAATAATGGCCAAAATCTGATACATATCATTATCAGAAATTGGCTAACAACCATATGGAACCCATATGCATGATTCAACCGAATAAACCTGTAAATACGGAATATGTGTCAGGAAAACCAGCCAATAGAGCATAGTGACAGGAATCTCAAGGAGATAACTGACGTGCTTTACAAAAGGTTCAGGTGTGGACTGTTTACCTTGTGGCTGTCGGCTAGGATGAAATATCTGTAAGTCAAAGGGTTGAGCGCTGGTCTTCTGGATCACTGTTACGTTGCGACCCGTCCACTTGTTGGCTCTGGACAAAGTGTTGGTTCTCCAGTCTGTCCAGTAGACATTTCCCCCGAAAAGGGAAACAGCAAAGGGGTGTGACAGGTACTCGTGTCCCCTCAGGATCTCTATGACCCCACTGCCATCGTACAGTGCCGAGAAGATGGCATCAGAACTGTAGGATGGAGAAAATATGATATGTGAAGGTACCTGTAACTCTTCTTTACTGTATAATAAACAGACTAGCCAGAAAAGATGGCATCAGAGTTGTTAGAAAGAGGGAACATGACAGGTGAGAAAAAAGACATGATCTGGAATGTCATTGCCTCTACACACTGTAGAGAAAGAGATTGGGGGCAACAGGGCAGCCTAGAACATCTGACCAGTAAAAAAAGGTTGCTACATCGAATAATAAGACTGGCAAGGTGAAAAATAGGTTGTTATGTCCCTCAGCAAGTCAGTTAACCCTACTTGCTTCCAATTGTTAGGCCTGTCCTCTGACAGTTTATTTTCTTAAATAATGTTTTAATAATCATAAAAATATGTATTAAAAAAAAATTTGTTTAAATAATTATTGTAGAAAGTATTATTATTATAAAAGGCGCAAACCATACCATATAAATTGGTAGGAAATAATTTATATAGAAAATGAAGGGCCAATAATATTGAAATTAAGTTCTTTGAAATTGTCAGGGTAAATATCTCAGAGGTATAATTTTAATAGCACCAAAGTGTACTACTGAAAGATGGTGAACAAATGGAATTAAATAAAATCACTGCAGATTATAGAAAGATAATAGGCAATAGGATATGTTTGATACATTCCAATAAGAGTGAGAAGACTGCTTATTGCAGTTATTAAGGAGATTGACTAACAATTTAGAAGCCTATAAATCGATCACGCCCATGCCAGAGGGAGAACACAGAAATTGGCCTGTGCTGATTATATGTCAGGTCTGAGGACATTTCTCTGATCGGCGTGGATGGATCCTGGATTATTTACCAATGTTTGCAATCGATAAATGCTCCACAAAGGTGGATAGTTTAGATCTTTAAACCAATAAATAATATACAACTCATTTGAGATCAGTGGGGGATCAGGCAGGATTGGTACACATTTCCAGTATTAGCTCAAAGAGCAATGTCCCATTCCAGTTCCTTATCCTCAAAATATCAAAATCTGAACAAAGGAAAAGAATTGTTCCAATGAGACTGATTGAAAAATGTGTTTTATTTTTTCAGTAATGTCACATTCTCCTCGAAAACAAAACAGTTGGCCAGCCTGCTATCATGAGATCAAAGAGCATGTCATGGTCCAGTCATCCCTGTCCACTTAGGGAGAAAGGTTGTGGACATTTTACAATAGGCAGGAGAGTGGATCTTTCAACAAGATAGTGTGCTGCTCTCCAGTCACTCATGCCCATGCCAGAACAGAGGTTTTGGGCTAGTCAGAGACTCAAATGTTGATTCAAATAAACATAATGCTGGGATACGCCCAAGGCTGGCCTCCTGGTTATTAATAAGCAGAGTTCACAGAATTTTACCTAGCAGATGTTAGCAATCATTGATGGAATCTTTCTAGCAAATCCCAATGTTGCCAAATGTCATATATATTTGATAATATCATGATTAAAGCAATTTGTATTTAACTATTAGCATACTTTAGTATGTTGTTTTATTTCCAAAGCACTATAGTGTAATTTAGACAAAAAAATAATTGTCCCCCCTAATAATGACAAGTATGTACGATTTGTCTAAGTTTATAAATCACTTGTTGTCCTTGCACGCAAAACACTCTTGCTAGTCAATTGAAGTGTCATCTGTTTACATTGCTCTCCCCACCACTAAAGCGGTGTGATAGGACTTTGTGGAAAAACCATTATCTACTTAAAAAAACAATTGTTCTGTCACAGTGAAAATACAACATTGGCAAAACCCAATCGATTGAGGCACATGCCATATACATTTTATGTTATAAATGTCAGTGGTCGTTTTTAAAGTTGACCTTTTCTAACACTGCTCATGGGCTTACTGCATAAGACAACAAGCTGTCGTTTGACAATTGACATTTTTGCTTGTTTACAACATTACAACATTTCTCAGACGCAAAACTCGTCAAAGTCTCTTTGATCTACAGAAAACAATCCCAGTGTAGAAACAGTCATAGTTGTCCACCTGCCAGGCATTTAAAATTGGCCTGGTGACCAGATGTTGTGAGGTCCCTGCAGAAACCATGATCGTACATTGCAATGTAATGTAGATGTCATGAACTGTTAGAGAAAATAGGGTGGTATGTATGTCATCATAAGACTGCCTGTATGCATACAGTACACTGACTACCTATTCCATGGGAATACAATACATTGTCACACGGTTCTTTTGCTCTATTATGTAAAAACACCAGCTAAAACTTTGATAAAAAAATCTATAAACCTGTATTTGTAGGTAATATTTATTTTCTTATGCTGTACAAAGTAGATCTTAATGTGATGGTTTCCTGTAATATGCTCCCATAACAAAACTAAATCCTGTTGTTATGGTACATTTGAATAAATATGTTCACTGTTACTAAGACACAGTTTCTAATCAATCAACATGTTTCTCTAAGTAAGTCAGTTGAGGAACAGTAAATAACATGCTAGGCATGTAGACCGTAACCACCCAGTGGTCATCACTGTTGTAATGCCTTCCTGACAGTTTGTCGATATATGAATATATTTAATAATGTAATACATTAAAGTTAGAAACAAAGACTTTGCAATGTGTGAGGCACCTACCGCGCATCCGTCCAGATGATTCTCTTCTCTAGATGATCCAAAGTGAGTCCGTTGGGCCAGGCTCCCATCTCCATATCCTTGAACACTATGTGTCGTCCTCCTCCGCTCATGGAAGCAGCCTCGATACGAGGGAAAGTAGCATCCCAGTCTGTCCAGAAGACGATTCTAAAAACATTCAATCAATTCAGTAAGTAAAGGTTTACCACCATTTATACATTATTTTATACATTATTTATACGGTAATTAAAGGAAATACAAAGGTTTCTGTTAATGGCAGATCCACTACACTAAGATGCCCATAAAATAGAAAGTAATGTCTGTTATGAAACTGTAGGCTTTTTAATTGGTTTTAGTCGCCAAGACCTGTCACTTGGTCCTGTTTCAGAAGTCTGGAACATGTGACAAGACGGATGCGTGTGCATATGCCCCCATGCACGATAGTACGGTAGGCAAAGAAGAATCCACAGAACAGCACAGTCTAGTGGAATCTAGTGGTTATGTAACCTCCCAATCAAATGTTAGACCCCACTTCCATGTCAATAAGCTCTTCGGAAGGGCTTCAAGGAAGAAAACAATCGTAATTGCATTATCTGATCGTTGCCAATCGTATGGGCACTGCAATTGGAATTGTGTGTTGTGGATAGATGAGAGAAAATAATAATTTTTGGCCATGCACACCATTGGCATGTTTTATGACCATAGGGGACTGCATACAAGAACAAAGCATTTACCACCCTCAGTAAAATATGGTGGCAGTCCATAAACTCAAATTTAAGACTATCAAGGATCTTGACATATGCTTCAAGAAAGAGCAGTCCAAGATCCCTTCAGATATGGTCAGACTTTACAGAAGGGACTCAATTGTACACTTCATAGGACATTTCACAAAACATTGATTGCGGTGCCAATACTTTTGAAACCTATGTTTTGAATTGTCTTGCTGAAACAAGCAATACCTTTCCTGAAAAAAAATCCTGTAAACTATTTAGCTGTTTTGCCAATAAATGTCATGAGTTTCAGACCATTCTGGTGGCTTCCATTGTTAAAAACTACTGTTTTAGAGTTCCCCTCAAGTTAAGTTAATTTAGCAACTTCCGTGTTTGTTTAAATAGTACTTGGTTTACTCAGCTATGCTGCTGTGCTCAATCTCTATTGTCTACTGCTTTAGTGTGCACCAGACACTGTGCTGCCCCTCCTAAATACAAAGTCAACGCTTGGTCAACCTCTCCACACTATTCCAGACCGGCAGCACACTGTGCTAATAGTGTCATTTGGTCTACAGCATATTTACCCGGCTGTTTTAGTCAATGTAATTGTAATAATTAACTAACAAGAATAATTAGAATAACTTCTTACGTGGATGTTAATCATTTGAGCGGCCAAACTAATGTTCTTGGTATAGATCAAATGGTAGTATAGAGCATAGAATATGTTTAGTATAGAAAACTATTAATTTAGCTAAGAAACGTGCTTACTTGGGACGATAATTCGGTAAATCCTACAGAAACATTAGCACTCTGTCACCTGTCTTTATATTATGCATTGAGGCATTACCACACATCACATCTAGAAGGGATAAAGCTGACACTTAAGATGAAGATGGAGCACTATTGCAAGGAGCCTCTAAGTCACTAATGCCATTGACAGTTTAATCTTTAGAGAACGATTTGGATGTACTACCAAAATAACCAAATAAAGAACTTTTCCAACAGGCTGGCAAAATTAAGACCAATACATCTTGTCATAAAGAGATTTGTATGAAATTCTTTACAACCACATCTATACAAGGAAGCATATTCACTTCGTCCTTGTATAGATGTGTTAAAAAATTAAGTAGATACCCAAACAAACAACTCACATTGTTTGTATTTTTTGGGCAGGTCACATAATCCCAATTGGATGGCAGTACACAGAAAATGTTGTTGCTCATTAGCACCACTTAAAAATACTGGCTTGAATTATAAAACCTCTGGAGTACATTTGAAATGTTGGCAACAATGTTTTTATCGTTATTTTGTGTTTGTCTACCAAGACTAAAGACTATGAAACAGCTTCATGCATTTCATAGCAGAGCCTTTTTTCATTGGTTTTCTAGTGTAAACCAGAATAACTACATACAGTTCGCATAGCTGTAAGAGGGAATCATTAACACACATAGTGGCTGCAACCAGTGTAGGTTCTAGAACTCCATCAAATGGTCCAGTGTTTCCCAGCCCGCCCCCTGCTTGTTGTGACATACTATGACACACTGATCTGTAAATGAACGATGACGTGATCCATTTGACCATCAACAGAGTCACGTATAATCACCTAAACAAGGCAAATATCCTGCTTTTTGTCTAAATTAGGCACTGACAACAATGAAACAGTGTTAGGAAGAAATATCATTGTACAGATCAATAGCCCCTTATATCAATGTCCCGCCCTTTACAGTGGATTCAAGTAATTGCATTAGAATTATTGCTCTGGAGAAAAATGTGCTTGAAGGCACCGCAATTATTGATTAATCCTAATGTGTTCTCTAAAATGCAGTCATCCCCCTTAAAAAGTGCAGTGCAGTACAGAATATTAGACATATTCTACAGAAAGTCTGGATATTGTTTGAAAGAAAAATAAAGCCAGTAACACATGAACTAAGTAATGAATTACTTTGTATAAATAAAACTAAGCAATGCACTCAACAAACTAAAGCAACACTCTCAACAAACTAAAGGCATCCCAATTTAGCTTTTTTTCATTGACTGTATTGCCTGTGATAGTGTTCATTGAAGCAATACTTTAAAAGAGATAAATGATGTGTAGTAAAGTGCATGAGTCAGGAAAGAGGAAAAAAAGTCCCATAGCATGTGTCGTTGCTATAGTGGAGTCCACAATCCTATTATAAATGAGTCTATATGTTCCTCATTGATAGTAGAAGAGGACAGTAGGAGAATATGAAGGGTGCTGTTTTTCTTATTATAAAATAAATCCTGATTGATTGAGGAGTAAGTATGTGTTTCAAAACAGACATGGATTCTTTTTTTCAGAGCTGTCCTTGACTGTGCTTCTCTAGAACTAATCTGAATAATACCAAAAATGTACACCACATTCATCTGGCACAATGTAAACACATGTAAACCAGTCTCATGTGGAACAATGAAACATTCAAAGCTTTTGGGAGAAACAGGATACTATTTGAACCTAGCTCTGATCTGAGTCAGCACCCACCCTTGTCCTGGGTCCAGGGCGATGGCTCGTGGATGCTCCATCCCCCCAGCTATCAGTGTGGTCCTCATCTCTCCATTCAGCCTGGCCACCTCGATCTGGTCCAGGTTACTGTCGATCCAGTACAAGTTCCCGGCTATCCAGTCCACCGCCAACCCCTCTGGCGTGGCCAGACCATGCTGCACTACCACCTCGATCCCTGTCACACCTAGAGGGAACCCCAACCACAGGACCACGATCACCGCCGCACCAGCCTTTACACCAGGGGATTGAACCTACCTTTACTCGTAGAGAGGGGACTGTAGAAGGGATGGACACAACTAAACCTAATCATTTCCTCCTGTCGAGAGGATTTGTTTGTTGGACGGTCAACAAAATGACATTTTCCAGCTAGAGAAACTTGAATGAGAACCTATCAACATAAAAGAAGATTGTTTTCTGCAGTGTTCTATTAAACATAAAAGGTTCCCCCTAGTATGTCTATAATCCGACTGTTTACAATTACTCCCGGCTGCTGGAGCCTTTTGTAGTAGGATCACAAAAGGGAGAAATAGGTGCAACAGCGGGACACATCCTATGGTCTCATGAAGACAATGAGAGAGAAAGTCCTATAGCGGTAGAGGCACGGTACATAGAGCAGCACAAAACACCAATCCAAGGAGTAGTTCTACTTCTTCAGTCCTCAGAGATGTACCATAGCAGTGGTAAAGGCTTTTCAGGGGCCTATAGTCTACCCATTGTTACACTCAGCATTATTTTCTCCAATAAGTCACTTTTTTCCTTTCTGCACAGCTACCTTAAATTCTCCTGCACTTTCAAAAGGGTAGTGCGTGACACTAAGCTGTATAATGTCACATTCCTTTGATGTAGATTTTTTTTTATATCATTATTATTACTTTAGAACACTCTTGGGAAGGAGATTGCAAGAAAATATTTTACTGTACTTTTCAACAGTTATTGTATTCTGTGTGTACGTGGCGAATAGACTTTGAAACTTGAAATAACTATTCACTGGAATGGCAGTGTCAATTCACATTATCAGAGAACTACGAATGAAACCATATACATAAAAAATACACAACTTACATTTAAAAGAACCATTGGGCAAGACGAAAGCCAGGATTAGTCTTTACAGCTAATGGATTTAGCATTTTATTTTTAGCCATGGGACATATCGCAAAAACACCACGGCACCTCATAGGACCTATCTTATTAGACCTTGGCACATGAACTGTCGGAATGCAATATAGAGCTCACCATTTGGATTTAACATGTTGGCCAGAACGAATGCATAGGACCTACGCACCTCCAGAATCTGATAGGCGTCCCCTGTAGATCTTATCTTCCACCACATCTGTCCAGTAGAGAAGGCTGCGATTGAAATGGAAGTCAAGCGCAATGGTGTTCCGTAGCCCTGGTACCAGCAGGCTGTAGTCCCGCTGGTGAAGGTCTATCCGTCTTATCTCGTGCCTTATAGAGAAGATGACAAACGCCTCAAAGGGATCTGGCAGAAGAAAAAAAAAGTGGAAAGGAAAAGGAACAAGTTAAAATAGAAACAACGGATGCCACAACAATACTAACAGGAGCGGCAGAAGCCAGTTATGCTATTTGAACAGATGCCATTAGCGTAGCACACATGAATGCACGTGCTCGCGGACATGCACACACAGACACACACCTTATCTCCCGAGAATTCCCCGAATTCTACTTTGAGGCAAAGCCTGTGCACGTAACAAAAACCTATTCTCCCAGTAGAGACACAGTATCCTTATTTCACAGAACACTGACAAAGAACTTGGGATGTTTACATGTCCCTAATTGTTTAAAATGTAGTTGTTCTTGAAAGTTCCTGTACAAAGCAGCAGCTGTATGCATAAAACATCCCACAGATTCAATAGCATGTTTGTCAAAATAAAATGTTTCTTCTTAAGTCGCAAACTTAACTTTCAATGAGGACCTTGGTCATGGAAAGCTCAGCATTCCAAGACCTCGCAACTCATGTTAGTATCTTGCTTTAAGGTTGGAATGTCGAATTGCGTTGCCAGGTCGCTCTATAGTTCTTGTTGGCCAGGAAGCATATTCATCCACAGTACTAGTATTCAGTACCAGTCAAGATTTTGGATACACACACACATTAAAGAGTATTTCTTCATGTTTTCCATTTCCCACATTGTGGAATAATAGTGGTGACATGTAGTAGTAGAAGTGTATACAATCATGTAGTAACCAAATAAGTAAAAACACACTTAATATTGTACATACTTAAAAGTAGCCGCCATGTGCCTTGCTGACAGCTCTGCACACTCTGGGCATTCTCTCAACCAGCTACATGAGGCTGGCTGGGAGGCATTTCAATGAAAGGTATTTGGGGGAATTTCTTTCATTCTTAATGTGCTTCACCGAATCAGTCTTGTTGTTCAGACCATTACGTCGGTACTGTAGTAGTCCAGATTTTGTCAAGAACAACTCAAACAATCAAAGATAAACGAGAATATTTTAAGACATGAAAGTCAGTCAGAAAATTCGAAGAACAGTGGAGTATATTCAAGTGGAGTCTCAAAAAGCATTAACTGCTAAGATGAAACTGACTCTCATGATGACCCCCAGGAAAGGAGGACCCAGAATGACCTCAGCTGCAGGGAATACAGTCACCAGCCTCAAATCAGATTGCAGCCCAAAAAAATGCTTCACAGAGTTCAAGTGGCAGACACATCTCAACATCCACTGTTCAGAGGGGAATTTGTGGAGGCCTTTATGGTTGAGTAGTTGCAAAGAAACCACTACTGGAAGATGTCAATAAGAAGAACAGACTTGCTTGAGCCAAGAAACACGAGAAATGGACATTAGAGCTGTGGAAAGTCCTTCGGTCTAATGACTCCAAATGTTGGATTTTTGGTTTCCGATAGCCGTGTCTTTCTGAGACACAGTGTGGGTGAAGGGATAATCTCTGCATGTGCGGTTCCCAACGGGACGAACGGAGGAGGTGTGACGGTGTGGGGGAGCTTTACTGGTGACATTTAGCACACAAGGCACTGCCACCACATCGTCCTGCAGCAACGTGTCTTCTGGTTTGCATTTAGCAGGACTCTCATTTGTTTTTCGACAGGACAATGACCCAAATCACACACCCAGGTTGTGTCAGAGCTTTTTAACATAAGAAAGTGACGGCGCTATGTCTGGTGTCCTGGCCCCCGCAATCACATGAACGTAACCCAGTTGAGATGGTTTGGGAAGGTTTTGGGAGTTGGCCTGCAGAGTGAAGGAGAAGCCGGCAAAAAGTGCTCAAGATTTACATTTGGGGACATCATCAATCAATCAAATTTATTTATACAGCCCTTTTTACAACAGCAGTTGTCACAAAGTGCTTTTACAAAAACACCCAGCCTAAAACCCCAGTGAGCACGCAACAACAGGATTGAAGCACGGTGGCTAGGAAAAACTCCCTACGGGGCCGGAGTGTAGGAAGAAACCTAGAGAGGCACCAGGCTCAAAGGGGTGGCCATAC